>RPOG01004190.1:0-39913 GCA_008086565.1 Thalassoma bifasciatum
ATGGACACAACTGGCTCCTGTCAAAGTTTCCTCCTCTTCCTCCCAGGAGTGCAGCGAGGAGGAGGAGGAGGAGGACGGAGGAGGCCCCTCAGGTGAAGCGGCTCTGCCTCCTCTCCCCCGTGTGCCAGCGAAGGTGGCAGCATCCAAAGTCTGTCGATGCATAATGCATTAGAGGCCTCCTTCCTCTGACAGCCCCCTCTGCCGCCTTCCACTCCGGCAGCTCGCACGCTAATCAGAAACGACACATCCCAATGTCCAGACGCACACGCATGCACACCCAAACACACCCAAACACACACACACCCGCAGAAATTTACTAATCAAAAAGTGTATTTCCTAGAGGCCGACTCCCAAGAGAAATCCAGCTGGAAGAAATTGGAATAATTTATTAGCTTACAAGTTTTCGTTGACAGTTAGCCCGAGGCTATTTATCTCAGTAATAGAGAACGTCTCCAATGTGGCAAAATTGACCAAATCAAACAGCTTTGATCAGAAAATGAATCTGGCAAGGCTGTCTGTCTGCGGGCGTCCCACGAGGCGAGCCGGGAAACAAACAAACCTGAGAGACGGAGAGGAAGACGGAGGAGGAAGAGAGAGAGAGATTATTTAAGAAGTGACCACAGGCAGAAGGAGCAGAAGGAGCAGGAGGAGGAGGAGAGGAGGAGTGAAGGAGTGAAGGATGGGCTCACAGTCAGGGAGAAATCTGAGGCTGTAAATGATTATTAATTCCACTAAAAAAAAAAAAAAAGGCTCAAAAACGGAGGATAAATAATGTGACAACGGCAGAACATCAGAGCAATTTGTAGAGTTTACGCTCTCTCTTCATCGAGTTGGAGACGGAAAGAAACGGTTCTGCTTTTTCACATCACGACGACCGAACGGCTAATTCAGTTTGTCACATCCAAAAACAGAGAAATGAAAAAAAGATAAAGACGACGGAAAAAGAAAGAGCCGTCACATCCAGAAATAAACATCAAACCACAGGATTATTAACACACATGCTTTATGGAATTATTATTATTTAACTGTTTTAGTTTCATGAGTTTGAACAACTTAATAAACCGTAACTTGAGCTAAAAATTTTGCAATTGTTTTGATTTGATTTGCAGATTTTGAAAGTAATTGGTGAAATATTCACTCATGACGTATGAAGTATGAAAAGTGAAAACGTTAAGAGTCTTTATAACTGTTTTCAGTTTGAATGAAATGATGTGTTATGTAAAGTTTAAGTGATAAAGTAGCAGGAGATTTACTCCTTTTTTTGATATGTTTGAGTTTATTTATTTAAAACAGGGACAATACATATTAATAAACAAATATATGTGAATATGCAAGATTATAGCTGACCGCTACTTTCCATCTTTAGTCCCTTTGGCAGGTTGATATCAGCAACATAAAATAATAAAATTAATAAAATAACAGTAACGACGAGAAGAAGAGTTAGTTTTCATGGCCAATAGACAGGAGGACTAATCACAAAGAGAGAAAATGTTTCCATATAAACTCAGTAGGACCAGAAATCAAAGAGAAAAGCAAAAACAATGAAAAGTATATTGAAGCTGCGTGTGTATCTACGGTGGCCTGTAGGTGTCGGGCGACTTGCAAAAGCCACAACACCATTGCATACAGATTGACACAATTAGAAACACCACAACAGAAGTTAAAAGAGTCCAACTTAAGCGGTTTCCTCCCAGTAAAACAGTCTATGCAATGGACAAAAAAAATAGTAGTGAAAGAAAGTAAAAATGTTTTCTGGAGCCAGCCTCTAGTGGACACTTTAGGAACTGCAGTAAGGTTTTCGGGGGATTTTTGTACCTTTACTTGGAGAAGAAAGGAGAGTACTCGCCCTGTTCTCCTGTGAACTTTGTCACTGGATCAGAACTCAACAGCAGAGACAATGTTGAGTCTGGGTGGAGATAAAGTCTGCGGGTTTACACACACACAAACGAAGACACATAACACACACACACCCTCCAACTCATCGCCCTCTTGGCTCCCACCCCCCTCCCTTGTTGCTTATGCCCCCCCCCCCCAGTGTCTGTGCTGTGACACCTTCCTTCCCAGACACCTTTCCCCCTCCCACATGTTTAATAGGGCTGGGACGATACACTTTCCTCTCGATTCGATTTTTTTGGAGGTGCCTATTCAATTTAAAGTGCAAATCTATGATATTGCAGATTTTTTTGTGATTTTGGGTTCACTTTTTCAACATCAGAAAGCATGTGCCATTTGCCATAATTATTATTCATAGGTAAATTATGACCATAGGCTGTGCATCAAATATCTGCGTAACAAACAGAAACAATCGGGGTAAATGCAAGATACAGTCCTGGAAAATTCCTTGAAAATAACTTAAGGAAAAAAGTGGGAACCCTGTGAGTAGAATCAGCGAAAAGGTTGAATGATTGTGTTTTTTTATTTTTTCTGTGATCGGATGTTATGTCACGTTACCAGGTAGATAGTGGAAGAAAAGCATTTCCAGCGTGGCTTATATAAACAGTAAGATGGAACGTTTACATATAAAAAATAAATTGATTTTTGACCAAAAAAAAAAAAGAGGTAAAAAAATCCCAATATTCATGTGAATCGATTTTTTCCTCCCACCCCTGATGTTTAAGTCTTTGAGTTTTGCTGTAACGGTTTATTATGTTGCTTATGTGCTGAGGTGTTTTTCCTAATCCCACATTGTGCCCTTCTACAGGAGCCTGGTTTGGTATTTGCTTTTTTCCCCCTCTTCCTCCCTCTTGTACTCTTTTTCCTGAATGAAACAGGGCGCTTCCCCAGTTATATGTCACTGTCTTTTTCATGTTTCATGGACGGAATGAAACTGAATTGTAACTTGGCTGCTGTGCGATGAAATAAAGTATCTTGTATTTTTGTAGATAGAGCAGGAAAGGGCGTGAAAGTGTGAGAAAGCTGCAACAGGTTGGATCGGGGTCAAAACCTGGACCAGGTTTTACGACTTCTTTAATTCTGGTTGAGCAAAAACTTCCAACTTTTTTTTTATCTTGCCTTCATTTATTGTGGCTCTTTCTTGTGTTGTTTTTCCTAGCCACTGTTTTTTAAAATTATTTTAACAACTTTTTTTTATGAATTGTGTTTTTATCAATCGTGTTTTTAAGCTTGTACAGCACTTTGGTCAACTGCGGTTGTTTTAAAATGTGCTAAATAAATAAAGTTTGACTTGACTCAGTTGTCAAAGCCAGAAGTTGCACTGCAAAAACTGAAATCTAAGCAAGTCATTACGTCTTCTTGATTTGAACCACATACACCAGACCAGGTCATAAAAATGTCTTATTTTAAGTTTTTTAAAGATAAATATGAGGTTTAAATTGCTTGTAGCAAGTCAAAAAAAAAAAACCTGCCAATGTGATAAGATAAAAGATTCTTGTTTTAAGACATCTTTCTAATTTCCAGAAACTTCCCAGGGGAATTCGTCTTATCCTATTGGTGAATTTTTTTGACTTGTTACAAGCGATTTACACCTCATTTTTGTCTTAAAAAACTTGAAATAAGACATTTTTATGACCTGGTCTGGTGAATGTGGCTCAAATCAAGAAAAATAGGATAAATGTTACTTAAAATAAGGCGTAATGACTTGCTTAGATTTCAGTTTTTGCAGTGTGCATCTGCTTTGATGCCAATTAACGGTTAATTTGGTTTCACTTTTGTATGATAGGTGACAGAAGCACGTCGTCCATGTTTATGCACAGTTGGTGGAAGCTGCAGATTTAAATACACAGTATCTGTACTTATATAGGAGAGCTTTTGCATTGTGGTTTCCTGCTTAAAAAACACAGTGAAGGGTCAGAACATGCTGATTTTAAACTGTTTTTGAGATGATAAGATAAAAGTAGCTAATAAAATAATCTCCTCAGTGTTGAAAAATGTAAGTTTGCACTTCAAAAACTGAAATCTAAGCAAGTCATTATGCCTTATTTTTAGCAAATTTTTTCTTAATATTCTTGATTTAAGCCACATTCACTAGACAAGGTCATAAAAATGTCTTATTTTAAGTTTTTTAAAGACAAAAATGAGGCATCAATTGCTTGTAACAAGTAAAAAAAAATCTGCCACTGGGATAAGATAAAAGATTATTGTTTTAAGACATCTTTCTAATTTCAAGAAACTGCCCGGGTGAATTCGTCTTATCCCATCGGCAGATTTTTTTGACTTGTTACAAGCAATTTACACCTCATTATTGTCTTAAAAAAACTTGAAATAAGACATTTTTATGACCTGGTCTGGTGAATGTGGCTCAAATAAAGAAAAAAAGGATAAATGAAAAATAAGGCATAATGACTTGCTTAGATTTCAGTTTTTGCAGTGTGCATCTGCTTTGTTGCCAATTAACTGTTAATTTGGCTTCACTTTTTCATGATAGGAGACAGAGGCATGTCGTCCATGTTTATGCACAGTTGGTGGATGCTGCAGATTTAAATACACAGTATTTTAATGCGCTTTTGCACTGTAGTTTCTTGCTTTAACATCACAGTGAAGGGTCAGAATATACTGATTTTAAACTGTTTTTGAGATGATAAGATAATAGTAGCTAATAAAATCGTCTCCTCAGTGTTGAAAAATGTAAGTTTGAGCGTATAAAACCTGTAATGCACACACATCCTCGCATGAATCTGTGTGCAAGAGAAATGAGAAGTGTGCCTGGAGATGATTTTTCATTTTGTGTTTCGCTCCAGCTCTGCCCCCTTCTACAGAGGATCCAATCAATCTGCCAGCTATTAAGTTTGTTAATTGATAATGCATACTAATTAGGCTGAGCGCGCTTACTTTGGAGACTCTGAGGAGCTAATTGTAGGCACGGCTCCAAATGGAGTTTAAAACAGTCTGTGCCAGGTAAAAATTCATTAGGCGGATAGATTGGAGAGGACGAGGAGGGGGAGGAGAACAGGTGGAGGGGGGAGGAAGGGGGAGGATGGGGGTCAATGCTAATGCCAGTCTATGGAGAAATTTCCCAGCGTGATCCAATCATTGTTTCACTTCTGGAGAGACTTTGTTGTTCTGCAAACTTCCGCTTCTTTTCTTCTCTTTCTCTGAAACTTATTTAATGTTTCTGAACGCGGCACATATCTGATTCATCCCTCCTCCTCCTCCTCCTCCTCCTCCTCCTCCTCTTCCTCTTCTTGTGATTGACGTGCATTAAACATAATGAGACCTCTCTGCTGGATCTCGGCGTGACGGCTGAGAATCAAAGGCCCCGGCTGCTAATTGAGACGGTTGTGGTGTGTTTACTGTCCCCCTCTCGGTGTCAGCCTGACGACCCTTTGAACCGTCTGTCAGTCCGCCCCACAAATGAATGTGTCCCTCACAGTGAGAGGCATGGCGGGGGATCATGTCAGAAGCATGTTTTACAGCTCGCCTCAGTGTCTTTGTCACTGAGACGGAGGCAGAGTGACGTGCAGAGATATAGACTCTGGAAAAAGTGCAGCGCATATTCACAAAGCAGGGCAACACCGAACAGGTTTGAAGACACTGAAGCAGCTACACTGCAAATAATCTTGCACTTGCCAAGATTTCAAATCTAACTTTAAGACATGCTTCATAAAATATCTTGTTTTAATGATTTTTTAACGTATTTTTAGCATCTAAAACTGTTAGATCTCAAAAAAAGCATGAACGTTTCAATGTTCTCTTAATTAGTCTGAGAATCCTAAAATGAGTGGATAACTGTTAAAACAAGTTACTTTGGTTTTCTCATGTGTAATTTCATAACATTAAAACTTGTTTCAAGATTTAGCTCGACCTCAAGCTGCTTCATTTAAGAAAAAAAAATCATCTTTTTAAGACGGTTTATTTAGCAAACAGCTAAGAATTTTACAAACCCGTGCTCAAAAATCAAGAATTATCTTAATCATACTTCTCTAATTCTAAGTAGTTTGACTTTAAAAAGTGATATTTTTCATTCCATTTGCTAAAATTAAGAATATAAGAAGCATGATATTAGATTCTGTTGCTCATATTCAGTATATTTCACTTAAAATTCTTCTTCAGGAAGTTTGTTTTCAAGCATTTTAATCTAATAATGAGCATTTTCTTCTTGTTTTAAGATCTGAGAATACTTATCAAGGCCATCTTGTTTTTAGGTTTATCAGTCTGATTTCAAGATTTCTAGTCAAGTGAAATTATCTTGCTGCATGGAAAGATCATTTCACTAGTTTTAAGATATTTTTCCATCAAATTTCATGTTTTTATCTTATATTCAGACTCCTTTTTTTGCAGTGTAGAGATCACAGATTGGCTCTTGATGGGTTTTTTTCCTCCTCTTTCAAGGATAAAACATTCACCTGCAGCCTCACAGATCCAAGCTGCTGAGACACGGTTCCTGCAGGTTCTGGTGAGTCAAATTTAAGACTTTTTTAGACCTTTTTAATGCCACTTTGAATGAAATTTAAGACCGAAAAGACAAACATACACTCAATGTTTGGAGGATCCTGCTGTATTACAACCAAATCATAGCGTGTGTCACTTAATGAGACTCATTTAATTTTATTTTTTGACCGTTTATGGAACCTGAAGTGATCCTCAGTTCTCTCTTGTTAATGTCTGTATGTAAAAGTGCAAACAGTGACCCATTGTCACAGACTGGCGAAATTTACATCAGTAGTTTGTAAGAAAGTATTCACTTTACATCTCCTGTCCTGACAAATTTAAGACCTTTGAGTAATTTATTTAAGACCAGAATATAACATTTTAATTAATTAAAGACTTTTTAAGGCCTTGGTTTTAAGTACAAGAAATAAAAAATTTTAAGACTTTTTGAGGATGTGTAGGAACCCTGGGGGAGGTCTTATCCAGGGGCGGATCTACAGGGGGGGGCACAAGGTGGCAGCTGCCCTCCTAAAACAAAGCCTTACCACCTGCTTTAAAGACTTAATTCAAAGAAAAGTTCAACCTCATTGGACACATCTATGAATTACCATGCAATGAATGAGATGAAGTGACATTACCACCCCCCCCCATGGAGACAGCGAGTTTTGAGCAACACAGTTAGACTGAGAGAAAAATAATAAACCATCTGTCATGAAATGGAAAAACCATGAAGAACTAAAAGAGTTGTAAGTTTAAGATGATAGAAATGTACTGACTGACTATGAGATAAGACAAACATATGAGAAATAAGTTGAAATTTTGAGCTAAAGACAAATCAAAATTTCAGTTTAAAAGTCAACATTTTGAGACAATTAGTCAAAATTATGGGGCAAAAGTTGAAGTTTTGCCTTTTTATCTAAAAAAATGTTGACTTTACATGTGTGAAAAAAAAGGCGAAATCTCAACGAAGCTAGTTTTTTATTTTGATCCATTTTACCGGCAGAATTTCGCTTCAATACATTATTTATGTTGCAAATTTTTCATTTCGAATGGAGGGGGAGTGTTTTAAATAAATGTTTGGGTTATGAAGCTACTTTGTTGTTTTTGGTAGAGGGTCATCTTTTTGGGTTTTTCCAGAACATAGACTTCTGTCATGAGACATGTCTTTACGGTATAACATTAGTGAATCCTGGTTGTGTCCTACCAGTGCTCATCTACCAACTCCAACCTCACCAAGCAGAGCAAACGTAACCTGGCTCTTCATTTTATTGATAGACTCTCAGGTTTGAACAGATCACTGCAGAATAACTGCTGCATGTGGACAGGAATCAACATTAGCACAAACACATTAGAGACTGTTTTAGCCTTTAGCTCCTGTTTTAACCTTTAACTTGTGTTTTAGCCCGTCTCTTAGCCCAACTTTTAGTCTTCAGCTCATGTTTTAGCCAGTGTTTTGGTTTGTGTTTTAGCCTTTAGCTTGTGTTATGGCCCATCTGCTGAGCCATCTTTCAGCCTTTCGCTCACATTTTAGCCCAATGCTCCTGTTTTAGCCTGTTTTTAGTCTTCAGCTTGTGTTTTAGCCCGTCCGCTAGATACTCTTTTAGCCTTTAGTTTGTGCTTTAGCTTGTGCTTTGGCCTTAGCTCCTGTTTTTACCAGTTTTTTGCCTTTAGCTCATGTATTAGCCATTGTTTTGGTTTGTGTTTAAGCCTATAGCTTGTGTTTTGGCCCATCTGCTAGCCCATCTTTTAGCCTTTAGCTTGTGTTTTAGCCAAATGCTCCTGTTTTAGCCTGTTTTTAGCCTAATTTCCTGTTTTAGCCTGTTTTCAGTTCATAATTTTTGCATGCAACTTATGTTTTAGCCTTAAGATTGTGTTTTAGCCTTTGCTTTGTGTCTAAGCCCATCTGCTTGCCCATCTTTTAGCCTTTAGCTCTTGTTTTAGCCTGTGTTTTAGCCCAATGCTCCCGTTTTAGCCTGTTTTTAGTCTTCAGGTCTTATTTTAGTCTGTGTTTTACTTCATGTTTTAACATTTTGCTCTTGCTTTAGCTTGTGTTTTGACCTTTAGGCTGTGTTTTAGCTCCTGTTTTAGCCTTTAGCTCGTGCTCTATCACTCTCCTGTTAAGCTTTCTTCTGCCCGTCTCTGTCCATGTCCATACGTAGTTGGCTATTTGAGAAAACAATGTGCCTTTATATGTTTAGGCCCGTCAACCATTCGTCCACCATCACCATTAATTTCATATCACTGACGTGTAAATGTGAGCGGGCATGACAATAAAGTTCCTTGAGTCCTTGAAGTGACAGGAATGAGAAAAAAACTACGAGTCAGAATCAAACTGCAAAATTTAAATCAAGAAAGTTGTCAGAACATTTTGGCAAATTGCAAAAATTAGGGTTTGTTTCTTTCTGCAAGTATTAAACCAAAATAAGATTTCAGTCTGGATTTGTGAGATGAATCTGGTAATGTGACTGCAGTTGAGGGAAAACGTTCAATAATTTGTTTTTTTTGGGTTGAATTTATCTCTTTGTTTGAATACCTTTGAGTGTTAAAGAACCAAATAAACACAGATTAGAGTTAAAACACAAAAATACTTGAGTGAAATTGTTTCTTATTTGCCGCTCAGACTCTCGTCTTTCGTCTCTCCTCTCATCACTTTCGTCCCATTTGTCCTCTCGCAGCACAAACACCGGCTCCTGCTCCGTGAATACGAGATGAGAGGCTAAAAACACCTCCAGTAATTCAGAATTAGGAGCTTTATGAAGAAGAAAAAGCCGCTGATGGAAGCTGCGGCGGTGAAAAATGGGAAAACAGGGCGCCTGCTTTCCCCGGGAGGCGTTTGGCGGCATGTTGGCCAAAAGAAACCAATTTATCAGAGAGATGGAAATGAGAGTTAAAGCAGGCATTCATTTTCTAAGACACTGACGCTTTGGCTATTAAAATGTGCTGTGTGACATAAAAGTCGCTGAATGGAGAGGAATGTGTGCATTTTTCACTCTGCGGGTAATTAAAGACACCTGTTTACACCTTTTAGGAAGAAAACAGATCACCTGCAGGCTTTTGAGACGCGTCTGGCTTGTTTTGCAAAGTCTGGATCTAATCGTATTATTTGGGCGTCGTGGTGAAAATCTCCAGTTAATCTGAGTTAAAGTCTGAAGCTTTAGAAACCATTTAGCGACACTTTACTCCAGCCGCGGTGTGTTATACGAGGAGAATAATCCACCTTAATATCGCTGTTTATCCACACAAACAACGTCCATAAACAAACGCACAAACATGTCTGACAGAGTCGTTTCAGATGCAAATTAGCCGATACGTCGCCGGGTTTTAACCTCTTATAACCCACCTAATTCTGTCTTTTATACCGAACTATGTTTCAAAACTTATAACTAAAGATTCACAGATTCAAAATTTATTAGTGAAATCTCCATTTTAAAGATTAAAGTGTCTAGTTTCAGAAAATGTCGTGTTTTTATACGTGGCTGAAGTCCACATCAGGATAAATGCAGCTGAAACACTTTTACTCTCTTTGTTTTTTATAACCATATTCGAAAATCATTAACTTCAAGATGCTTCATGCCAGAAACAAAACATCCACCACATCACTTCTACACCTTTTCATCTACATCTTAGTGAAAGTTGAGCTTTTTAGTTAAAACTTTGCAGAAGTTAGAGAGTTTTTAGTCTCAGGTGAACAAACACCAGGCAGAGTTGTACTCACTATACAACTTCGTGCAAACAAAACCAGCTTCATCAGTGCTCAGTGTCCTCTTTTTAATCAACTTTGCTCTCTTTGCAGAAAGGTTGCCAAAAATAAAGAAATTGCAGTTCCCGGTTACAGATTGTTCCTCTTCTGTTGCGCACATGAATGTGAATGAAGATGCACGGCAATATATAGGTCTCGCCAATGACCTAAATGGCTACAACTGGCTCTGATTGGTTAATGTACGCATGCTCAACTGAACTGTTAGCCAAAAAAAACGACCCTCTAATCGAGCTTTTACGCAAGACCAGCATGGGCTATTGGCCAGTCAAGCAGGGAGCACTTGTTGTCTATAACAAGCTGTCCTGGCATGAAAACTCTACAGAAAAAAATGGGGTCACTTTTCTCTTGGAGCTAGAACCTTAAGGAAATAAAACATGCCAAGTTTTGTCAGATTGACATTGAGGAGGAAATGCTCTAAGAATGTGAAGCTGCTGTTATTGATGAGAACGGACACGACAGACAGACAAACAACGGACTTTACAGGAGAAATTTCACCACTTGGAATAATTTGATGAACAACACTTTTGATATGTTTGAACTCTGGATTCCTCTGGTGGAAAGGAGAGTGAATATTCAGGGGAACGAGCGCTAGACTGTGACAGGTAGGACTCTTTCACTAATTCCGTTTTGTTGGTGAAGAAAACTGTAAAAAACTTAGTGACTAAAATGTGAAGAATCTTAACTTTGTAACACTGATGTTTGACAAAAGTGTTGCTGTTTATGCTTCAAATAAACGGCGAACAGGTCGCTGAGGACCTCGTGGAGTGTAGGAGGTTAAACTCCTGCAGCCCTGATTCTCTGCCTGTAATGAATCTTAACAAATCCACCTGATTCAAACGCTCTTATTTACATAAATATCAATAAGACGACATTATGACAATTACTCGCCCTATTGGCCACAAACTTTATAAGCTTGAAAATATACTTTATTTTCATTAGGAGCCATGAAATGCAGTCATTAGAGCATTAATTAGGACCACTATAAACAATTACGCAGGTTAGTTTTTCACATCTCCTGTAACGGGTCATTGTTGTGAGAGGATCAACGCCGCACTGAGANAATAGAACAAAAAACAATCCATTACCTGCTGCAAACAGCGCTTGTCCACACAGTTCATAGCGCGGTGATACAGCAGCAGAAATGTGCTGTAAATGCAGGGAAGCAGCGAGATTGAGGAGTCACATACAATGAGCGTCACCTCAGGGGGGCGGGGGGGGGGACAGTGGCCTCAGGGTGGGGGAGGGGAGGAGGGGGAGGAGGGGGCAGATTCAGCAGCAGGTCGGTTAACGCTGCAGCAAGTTCACAGGAAATACAAGAAACTTCTCCACACTGTCGACAAAAGTGTTTTTTTCATATAAAGTTACAGTTAAATGAAGCGACTGGAGGATCAGGTCACGAAGACACAAGAGGCCGAGGTCAGGAAGAGACGTGACATCACAACGTAAAGGTGAGTTCACCTGATTTTACACACAACTGCAGTTTATCCTGTTATTGTGTTTAGATTCACTCTGCACCGTTTATTCTGAAAAACAAGGTGAAACATTTTCTCCACATTTTTTGTTGCTCCTTTTAGATGAGATGTTTCCAACACACTTCTGACTTCTGTAATAAATGGTTTGATAAACCTTATTTACATAAATTATACCTCTTCTATGAGTAGAAAAAAGCAGATATTTTGATTTTTTTCCCTACGATTATTATTGTTTTGGAACCATTTCAAATTATTTTACAGCAGCAAGACACTTTAAATTTTTATCAAACACATAATGTAAAAAAAGAAAATTGTTACAACTAATTTTTCATACAAAAAGCAAAGGAAGGATGGAATGATGGATATCATTTTCAAGCAACTCTATGAAAGAAAACTAAAGTTATGACTAAATAACTTTGGAAATTGAGTCAAATTGACCCAAAGAAAACAGGAGCGTTAATTCAAGCAGAAATTTCTACAATCAATTTCATCCAATGTTCTAATGTGGTGATTTTCTTGTGGTGTACGGTGACCCTGAAGGTCCAAATCGAAAGACATTATAAAAAATTCACAAACAGAACCTTCATTTTTCAGAACTGAAGTAAAAATCTTCAACAATTTTTAAATTGTGTTTCACATGTTGTGTAATAAACTTGCACCTCATCTAAATGTTTCTGATTTGCCTGACAAACTTTTTATTCCGTGATATTTTTTTGATTCTTTTTCATGAGTAAAATGTTCTGTAAATATTTGTATCATCTTTCTGACATATGTAAAATATAATATATAAAATGTTGTTTTTTTGTTTGTTTTTTTACATGAAATGTGTTTGTCGTTGAGTCAAGTGTTGTTGTTTTTTGCTTTTGACCTTCAGGGCTACCGTAGCGCTCCCTCAGACTTTAAATTGCACAGCGCTTACATTCCACTTTTTATCCCTTCATTTTTCATATATTGTTTTATACTTTCAAATTTAAAATATTAACTTTTTAATATTTTATTTGACATATTGTTTAGCTTCTCATTCTGTGTTATTTAAGTTATTAGTTATTATAGTTATTTAAGTTTTTGCAAGTTGTGTTACATCCTGAGTAATTGTTTATCACTGATAAACAGATTAAAACTCTGTGTGAATGTAAATTATTCAGCAATAAATTTCTGATGATGTAATTTCAAGAAAAAAGAAAATTACAGGATTACAAAAATTGACTGGAGTCGATAGAACAAAAAGGAAACAAATGAAACCAAATGCAAAAAGGTGAAATCAGCATGTGAAGACTTTTATTTTGAAAAGCTTAAGTCTTGCGTGAACTATGGGCTCTGCTGTTTTTGCTCCTGATGTTTGATAATTTGCTGGTTTCTTCATTATTTCTTGTTGCAAACTGAATATTTTGTAAGTTCTGGACTGTTTTCTACGGTGGCCCTGATGGTCAACTGCACTAACATAGCAATCTCCAAAAAAAAAAAAAAAAAAAGACACATAAAACCAACAAAGTAATAACTCAAATGTTTCTAGACACACATGATGCTTAGTTTCTGAATTTGAATCTGTTTGAGGAAGAAACCTCCAGTTCATGTTTGGGTATTTTAAATGTGTCCTTTTGGGCAGAAAGACACTTAAAAAGAGATGAACGCAGCTCTGATTCTTTAAAGTGGTTTTTATTTTGAGGATAAATGAACATTAGAGGGTTTGAAAAGAGTCAAAGAAGCTGCAGATTTGCTGTTTGTTGTTGCTTAAATCAAGCAAAAGAGAAACAGATTGAAGCCTGATTGAGTCAAAAACACAGAGAGAGAAATGAATGAATGAGAGAGCACACACACACACACACTCACACACACACACTCACACAGACAGAGGGCATGTGTGTGTTTGAGTCTGGTGTGTGTGAACATGTGGCTCCTTCATCCTCACTGTGTGTTTCTCTCTCTCTCTTTTTTTTTTTTTGCACTGATGTATATTTCGTTGTCCGCCGGCTTAATTTTGATTTATAGTCCGTCCATAAATTAGAAAAATATGTTTTAGAATTCCATCCCGGGGAGAAGGCGGCCCGTGATGTCAGGGGATTGGGTGATATTTAAGATGTCAGAAATACATATTGGATTAGTGCGCTTTGTTCCCCGGCAACAGCAGGTGTTTAATCATGGCTGATGGCTGCAGCGAAATGCGTTAGGACAGGCCGGGCACCAAAAAAGTGGAGCTGCGTTCCCTTTGTGATAAATCATACGGCTCCCTCCTCTCCTCCCCCCTTTCTGTGAGTGTGTGTGTGTCACCCCCTCACACACTCACAGGTATGTTTTTCTTTAACGTCACATGACTCTGAAACCTCTCACTCCTCTCACAGGTTAGATCAGCTGATCGGGGCCTGAAATGACGACGCGTTAACGCACGTTTAGAGCTGGATCTGAGGTTTAATCAGGGTTTACAGAACAAACACTTATTTTAGATCATCTGATAGAAAAAAGCAGCTTTGACCGGGTGTCAGTGAACGCAGCATCAGCAGCAGGAAAACTGATTCTGTCATTTCAGCACAAATATAAAACAGTTTAAAAGAACGTTTCTGCTATTTCAATTATTAAAAATGTCAAAGGAACCAAAGTCATGATGGTTAGAAGAACAGCTTACTAAACTTTTACCAGAATAAAAGTCTCTCTATGACAGTGGTTTCCAACCTTTTCCAACTCTGAACCCATAAATACCGAGTTCATATTACGCCTTCTTAAAGCATTTTTTTATGTATAAATATTTGAACATCTTTAACCCTCGGGATACCACGTTTGTTGGGGGAGCAAAAAATAAAAAATACTATTAAATGAGTGACATTTACAGTCACAACCGTATGTCCGGTCAAAAACCTGAAAAAACTGGCGTAACTGTCAGATTCTCATTTGTCCCACAGTACCTGAATGTATCATGAGTGACGTCAACAATGTGTTAACAGAGCGGAAAAGACGCATGAAGTTTATCAACATCCCCTTGATTCTCATGTCCCAGACAGACGACTGTTTGTTCTAGCTTGATTCTGTAAAAAATAAAATAAAATATAAATATTCTACAATTTGCTTTCGTCAAGTCAGAAAAGATGAGTACAAACTGCTTCGGGTTCAGACGGGAAATATCCTTTTAAATGCGACTGAGTTTGGACATTGAAAACATTATTCTGTATGATTTTAGCGTTTTGTAATTACATCCCCCACTTACACAAAAATCAGACTATTTTGGAAATGATTTGGCGACCCACTTGCAACATCTTCGCGGCCCACCAGGGGGCCACGAACCACAGGTTGGGAATCACTGCTTTATTGAAATTAACGAGAAACTTTCTCATTATGTCACATTTCTGAAGAGTTACAGTCGCATCTTCTTAAAACTGAAAGGATGAATAATATCACTCGATTAACAACAGAACATTTGGAAACAAGACGAGCTTTGACTTTAAGATAATCAACTTCATGTCTCACAAGATTTGTAAAGGAAGTTAAGTTTTTCATGTTATTAGTTAGCGACCAGTTTTTAGTTATAAGTGTCAAAAGTTTACAAACCCAGGCAGAATATATGATTTCTTGGCCATTTTTCAGAGAATATGAATGATAACATGAAAACTTTTCTTTCACTCATGGTTAGTGGTTGGGTGAAGCCATTTATTAACAAACAACTGTGTTTACTCTTTTTGGCAATAACAGCTTAAAGTCTTTTGTGCTCGTTGTGGATGAGGGTCTTTATTTTCTCAGATGGTAAAACTGACCATTCTTCTTGGCAAAAAGCCTCCAGTTCCTGTAAATTCTTGGTCTGTCTTGCATGAACTGCAGGTTTGAGGTCAGGAGACTGAGATGGCCACTCCAGAACCTTCACTTTATTCTGCTGTAGCCAATGGCAGGTCCACTTGTCCTTGTGTTTTGGATCATTGTCATGTGTGAACGTCCAAGTACGTCTCATGTGCAGCTTCTGGGCTGATGAGTGTAAATTTTCCTCCAGTATTTTCTGATAACATGCTGCATTCATCCTTCATTCATCAGTTTGGACCAAGTTTCCTGAGCCTTTGTAGCTCACACATCCCCAAAACATCAGTGATCCACCTCCGTGTTTCACAGTAGGAATGGTGGACCTTTCATCATAGGCCTTGTTGACTCCTCTCCAAATGGAACAATGTTTATGGTTGTGGACAAAAAGTTCACTTTTGCTCTCATCACTCCAGTTTTGAGACTTGTCTTTGTGCTGTTTTGCGTATTGTAAGCGGGATACTTTGTGGCTTTTGTGTAGAAATGGCTTTCTTCTGGTGACTTGACCATACACAGCAAAAACGGAAATCTAAGCAAGTCATTCTGTCGTATTTGTAGTAAAAATTGTCTTATTGTTCTTAATTTGAGCCACATTCACCAGACCAGGTCATAAAAATGTCTTATTTCAAGTTTTTTAAAGACAAAAATGAGGTGTAAATTGCTTGTAACAAGTCAAAAAAATCTGCCAATGGGATAAGACGAATTCGCCCGGGAAGTTTCTTGAAATTAGAAAGATGTCTTAAAACAAGAATCTTTTATCTTATCCCATTGGCTGATTTTTTTTGACTTGTTACAAGCAATTGATGCCTCATTTTTGTCTTTAAAAAACTTGAAATGAGACATTTTTATGACCTTGTCTAGTAAATGTGGCTCAAATCAAGAATAGTAAGACAAATTTGACTAAAAATAAGACATAATGACTTGCTTAGATTTCATTTTTTGCAGTGTACAGCCTGTTTTTCCTCAAGTGCCTCCTTATTGTGCATCTTGAAATTTTATTTTCAGAGAGTCCTGCATTTCAGCTGAAGTTATTTGTTGTTTTTTCTTTGCATCCCTGACAATTTTCCTGGCAGTTGTGGCTGAAATTTTTGTTTTGTTTGGTTTCAACAGAATCCCGCATTTTCCACTTCTTAAATAGAGTTTAAACACTGCTTACTAGCATCCTCAAGTCCCTGGATATCTTTTTATAACCTTTTCCTTTGACAATTCTTTCGCTTTCCCCATGACTCAGAATCCAAAAACAAAACAAAAACAGTGCAGCACTGGATGAAAGATGCAAGCGTCTCAGGAGGTTGAAATACAAATTGAGAAGAAAAATTCTGAATTTGTGACTTAAATTCTCAAAATAATGATCAACTTTATGTTATATTTTGATTTTTTCTGGTTTCTTGTTTGATGAAAGTGTGTTTTCTCTGCGTCCTAAGTGGAGGACAAACCCGACTCCATCCTCTCTAAACTGATATGACTCCAAATGAAAGTGATCCATCACACTTAATGCTAAAGAATAACATTAATGCCGCCTCTGGTGTTGATTTCTCTTCACGTTTGTGGTTATTTTGCATTTACGGATGAGTTTCTCGTGTTAATGACCGACGCTTTAAAGCATCATGTTGTGATATTTTCCTCCGTGTTCCAGCTCCGTTGCTCCCGTTTCCCTCCAGGATCGGCTGAAGGAAAGCGGGAGCGGGGAGAGGACTCCAACCAGAGGAGGGGGGGAGAGAGGGAGACGTTTAGGAGAGCAAACATTTTCAAGGTCACCCGGTGAACTGGAACCGGCGCGGGGGGAGATTCATGGAGAAAATAGTGCGTTTTGACACCAGCGCGGCGTTTGATTAAAAGGCAAAGTAATGGGTTTAAACACACGCACCCAGAATGCCGCCAGACTCTGTTGGCTTTTTTCCCCCCGCAAATTACTTAACGGTGCAGTGATGGAAATAAGGTTGTAATGTTTGGTAATGGAAAAGAAAGCCTATATATTCTTTTTTTCTGCTCCTCTTGTTTTCTGACACACACAAAATAAATTGCCCGAGCTAATAACCACGGAGCGGGAGGTTTTTTTTATCTGTTAGGCGCTGAGGGAGTTGGAGCGCGTTCCTCCTTTTCTTTCTGTTTCTTTCTGTGTTTGTTACTATGAACCATAATGGTGGAAATGATGAGACATCAATCTTGTAACGTGACATTAACAGTTGTGACTGCTGAGCCAAATAGCTGCTGAGGACTCGGATTAAAGGAAGAAAAAACTGTCAAGCTTGCAGTTCGCAGCAGGAGTTTAGTGTGTTACAGGGGGCCTTAAACGCCTCACAGAGAGACCTGCAGAGCAGAACAAAGAGGGATTGCAAAACACACTGGAAGATGATTTAATGCTGGCTGCGTGGGGAAAACAACCTCAAGCATATTAGCTGCCAGAGAAAAGTGCTAATCATGCATGCTCGCCGGCGGGAGAAGCGGCTGCAAATCAAAAAGCTGTACGGCTGGCTAAATATAGAGTTTATTGAACATGGAGATTCAATAATCAGAGGAGCAGGAACGAGCCCGGGCCTCAGAGCCAGCTGCACTTCTTCCTTTCTGTCTGAGTCTGTCTGTTTATCCTGGAAGCACCTCTTCAATGAGTCTCTTAATTCCTCTCTAATTCTGCGTGTCAGGACCGTGTTTCCCCGCTGTCCCGCCCAGTGGCCCCGCGTCGCCCCGCGCTAACTCTCCCCAGCATTACTCAGCTCAATGACACACGGCAAATTGCATTTAATAAATTAGCTTAATGGATTCGACGATCGGTTAGCGGGCACAGTGTTTCCTCTGGTTAAGCAAAACATTTATATCCCACAATCCCCCTCTCTCTCTCTCTCTCTCTCTGTTACATCACGCTGGATCTCCTCACTGATGTGACCACAAGCTTTAAAGGAGACTCATTCACGTCAGTCTGGACTTCACATCCCCGGTCATCGCTTTGTGCATACAAACATGCAGCTGTTTGCTCTTACACTGCAAAAACTGAAATCTAAGCAAATCATTTTGTCTTATTTTTAGTATAATTTGTCTCATTATTCTTGATATGGGCTACTTAAGTCCAGGAAAATGTCTTATTTCAAGTTATTTATGGACAAAAATGAGGTCTGAATTGCTTGAAACAAGTAAAAAAAATCAGCCAATGGGAAAAAAAAAAAGTTTTTTGTTTTAAGACATCTTTCTAATTTCAACAAACTTCACAAGCGACTTCTTACAAGCAATTCAGACCTCGCTTTTGTCTTTAAATAAATCAAAATAAGATGTTTTTCTGGTCTGGTCAGTTAAGTGTGGCCCATGTTGAGAATCAGAAAGACAATTTTTCCTAAATAAAGACATAAACACTTGCTTAGATTTCAGTTTTTGCAGAGTGCAGGATTAAAAATCTGATCGTCTACTTTTCATCACAAAGGTTTAGTTGCCTGTCGATAAACTATTTCATTCATTTGACCTTGTTTTTTAAAAATTTCTCCTCATTTTCAGTGATGTCGAGAGTATAACCTACATAATGCATCAAGACATTTGATGCAGGGAATGCCAAGAAAATGATTGAGATAGTTGCAATCAAAAACAGTTACATTCAAAAGCAGAATGGTTCATAATCACAGTTTTTCACCAGATAAGACACTAAAAAAACCCACTCACACCCATTAAAACCTCACAAATATATCATAAAAGTTGTTAAAAAATACAAATTTAAACAGCTGTGAAGAGCTAGTGATAGACATAGAAAGCAGAGAACACTTGAAAAAATGAAATCTTATCAAGTGTTTGTGTCTTATTTTTGGTCAAAATTGTCTTTTTATTCTTAATATGAGCCACATTCTTAATATTTAAAGACAAAACGGAGGTTTGAATTGCTTGTAACAAGTCAAAAAATCTGCAAATGGGATAAGAGAAAAAGTTTCTTGTATTAAAACATTTTTCTAACTTCAAAAAACTTCACAACCCAATTTTTCTTTCCCCATTGGCAGATTTTTATGACTTGTTACAAGCAATTTACACCTCATTTTTGTCTTTAAACAACTTTAAATAAGACATTTTTATGACCTGGTCTGGTGAATGTGGCACAAATTAAGAACAATAAGACAATTTTTACTACAAATAAGACATAATGACTTACTTAGATTTCCGTTTTTGCAGTGTAGAGACAGAAATGAGATCTTGTCACGTAAGTAAGATAAATAATAGAAGGTCATTAAACAAAAAAACAAGGTACAGACCTGATCTATGAGAGAGGTAACCCACTGATTCGTGTTATTTTATTCTATCATAAGTTTTTCTCAATTGCGATATGAGCTGCACTTTACGGCACCATGCTATAAACAACCGCCTGCCCTTGTTTAATAATGTGCTTATCAATGTTTTATTACAACTTTCAAAGAAAATGTTCTATGTGGAAAAAATACAAATTTTGTGATCAAATAGCCTTTTTTTTCCAGAAATCTGTGTTGGAAAAAGGGGGGCGTCTTGTATCCAGGTTTGTCTTATATTTGGATCAATATGGTTATTTAGCATCAGCTAGAAAACAAAACATCAAGGACTTAACTTTTTCATAAAGTTGTAAACAAATTCAAGTAGGAATCAAGGAGTATGACGCAGTGAAACTTCACATAGGTTGAATAAATTTTCAAAGAATTAAATGTTAAATTCAATATGATCATTTTAAAGTCAGTTTCTAGCCTCACAAACCAGGGCGGGGGGGTGTTCGTGAAGAGTTTAAAGAGGGGATATTCTGCTTTTTAAGTCCTGAGTCTGTCTTTCTAGTGCCCCTGTAGTATCTTGAAATGATTTATAGCTAAAAAAAACACTTTTGTTTGGTCTCTCAGAGCGTGTTGTGGACAGACCTTGGTGTTTGAGGCCCCACTCCTCCAATGTGTCATGATGCAGGAAGGAGAGCCTTATGTGATTACCTGCTCATTTCAGCAACAAGAAATCTGCACCTGTTAAGTCTGAACATCCAGTTTTGTTATTTTACGTCCGTGTTTAAGATACAGGAGAGTTTAATACCCCTCTTTAATGTTGTTTTAGCAGGTTGCTGATGTGGTTTCTTGCAGGCTGTCTTCAAATATCTTGAATTCAATCGGTATACACTGATTTTTTTGTTACATTCATGCTCAGTTCTGCTTTCTTTTTCTTCCGTTGTAAGCGTATGAAAAATATCTCCTGCTTTAAAAGCCCCTCTTTAAGTTTCCTCTCCTGGGAAGTTAAGCTTTCATTACCTGTGAATGTTAAAGGTAAAGTCGAGTGATGAAGAAAAGTGACTTCAACACCTCCACTTTCCTCCCAAGAGGCGCAAGAAAACCCGTAACCTGAACAAATAATGTGTGTGTTTGTGTGTGTAAGTGTGTGTATGTGTATGTGAGTGTGTGAGGTGAACGCCGCCCGCCCGCTCGCCTGCCCGGCCCTGGCGGCGTTCACCTGAGCGTTACCGTACAAAGCCTCCATAAAGCGGCGGCAGGCTGTGACCTTTCCTATAATTCATCACGCGGCGCGGTGACAGCGGGGCCCTTCACACGCCGATAATTTGATTACTATAACATCTGTAACATCAATAATGTCCGATGAGATTGTTTTGCGCAACCAAACATGCAGAGGCCATAAAGGATTGTTGTGATGGGGGGAGGACGAGGGGAGGAAGTGTCGTGACATTTAACCGCGTGCAGTCAGTGTGGACGAGCAGACGAGAGGAGGAGGATGATGATGATGATGTGGATTTATGGCGCCTGTTCAGAATCACCTTTAGGCACCTTTAGGTTTCAAGACGCAGAGGTTAAAGTCTCAAACATCCAGCTTTAGATTTTAAAGGGAACCTCGACTGTAAGGACTAACAGGCATGAATCTGCTTTAATGTTTGTCTCAAAATTTGAGAATTTGTTGTTAAAAGACATAAAGAATTGGTTCTTCTTTAAAAAAAATACAGTTTAAAGAACATCTATAAGCACTCCGCCAACTCTAGACACCGCCTCATTCAATTTAAGGTAGTTCACAGACTGCTTTTTTTCATAGTTTTGGTCCTGTATATTCAACACTCTTTCGGAAATGTTGCATGTAATTTTGAAACCCGACCCCCTATTAGTGCTATTTGGTATTTCCGACCGAACTTTCCAGTTAAATAAAAATCAGTGGCAGCTACTGTTCTATGGACTTATAATAGCTAAAAAGCTCATCTTACTGTTTTGGAAAAAAGCAAAGGTTCCACCTGTCAAAATGTGGTTAGACGAAATGGTTAAACTCTCACATATGGAAAGAATTCTGCTCTCACTCTTAAATAATCTAGAGCAATACAATAACACTTGTGCTCCCCTGGTTCAGTATATTAATAAAACAAAGTAAACTCTAATTAATTTTAACAGCCTCCTTCGTAGTGGCAGAAAGTAAAGTCCCGACGGGGTGGGTGGGTGAGGGTGGAGATGGGACGGGTGGGTAGCATTTAAGAACTGTTTCTTTTCCTTTTTTGTTGCTACAGTTGTTGTTCATTTCATGTAACTGTAAGTTTGTTCATTATTTTTGTTTTCCCTGATTTGATTTAAGAAAAAAAAGGAAAATGTCTGTAACATTGAATTTTTCATTATTGATGCTTGAATAAAAATATTTAAACTAAAAAAATACAGTTTAAAACACAGTTTCTATCCTTCGGGCGCAGCCATTGTTTTACTGCCGAAATGCATTCTGGGTTGATGATGTAGATTGGTTGCTTGGTGCCGAGCATCTAGATTTGGCCGTTTGCTCACTACTAGTCTCCGTAAGTCACGAGGTTTGAGGAGGGAAAAAAACATAATAATGCCACATGTGGCTGCTTTTGGATGCACTTTTCAGTCCAAAGGAAACAAGGAGACTGATGTTAGTCTGCACAGCTTCCCAAAAGACAAGAAAAGAAGGAAGTTGTGGGAAATCGCTTGTGGGCGTAAACAACTTCCCATGGAGTCGCGGCTATGTTCTGGCCACTTCTCCCCAGAAGCATTTGCTGCATTTAGCCGGCCCATGCTGATGAAAGAGCTGACAGGTGTGGGTCATTATAAACGGAGACTAAAGCCAAATGCTGTGCCGACTATTTTCCAACACAAACCCACAAAACTATAAGTAAGAAATAAGCTATGAAATTACAGTAAGTGAACCAAAATATTGCAGACATCGCACTTTGTAATAAGTCCTGGTTGAATGATGAATAAATTGAAGGAATGCGACCATGTTAATAAGAATAGTCCAATTGTAGAATTTTGACTTTTAAACTCAAAACTTTTCTTTGAGGAGGTTTTCAAAATGAACATCCCAAGAAACTTTGCATTGGCAGTACTGGGAGTAATACCTGAGGGTTTGAGGGGAAAGGCAGATAGATACCTTTTGAATATATTACTAACTGCAGCCTTAAAGTGTATAACCATCAGATGAAAGATCGGATGAAACCAGAACCTCCCTCATATAACACATGGATCCAAAAGACTTGGGACATTCATCAAATGGAACAGATCACTTTTTCGTTACGGCTTCAAAGAGCAACTTTTACTAAAAGATGGAAACCTATAATTCCTTTATTGCTACAATAATACACACATTAAAGATATTTGCAATAATTTCCCTGCTCTGTGTGCAAAATGTCATCCTGGTTCCAACAATGATATGGGCTTGTGATGTTATAATTTCGAGGGGACATTATTTTTATTTTTATGTGACTGGTATTATTTTTTGTCTATTTGTTTAACCATCATATTGTGCATATGGAGATATGTGACATACACAAGTACAGCTAGAAAATGGAAAAGAAACTTATTGAATTGTATTGAAATGTGTATACAATGTTTTTTACTGATAAAGAAAAAAATTAATAAAACTTTAGTTAAAAAAAAAACAAAAAAACTTTTCTTTCAATTACATCTTTACAACAGGGGTGGCAACAGGCTTTGTTTTAGGGGGGCAGCAGCCACCCTATGCCCCCCCCCCGCTCCGCTCCTGCTACTTTGAAAATAACTGAGGACCAGCGACTTTTACTGACACGATTATTTACAGTGGTAGTAACACATAAATGTTCTTTGAGAAGTATTTCTTTTTTGGTGATCCCTGAAATTCTGTTTTAAATCTAAAGGTATATTGATTAGTGCTAACTGCTAGCATATCAATGGGATTTCCTGTATACGTTAGCATCGAGCTAGCACTGTTTTCGTTATATAGTTTTTGGTTCATGAGAGTAATGAGAGAGTAATGCACGTTTCTTTGAGTGTTTAGTTCTACAGCGTCTTAAGTTAAACATCAAGCAGAAAATCCTCAATCAGAGTTTTCTTATTTGTAGATATTTCCCTCAAAATAAGTGAATCCAAAAATGTAACGTACTACATTTACAGACAATCATCATGATGTAGCTTTTGATAACATTTATATTAAAGCTCCTGTGAGAAAATTTCTGTTTGTGCTGATTTTGGCGCCACCCTGAGGAAACTATTCTCAATACTCTTTGCTGATTTGAGGTATAAAGTGTATTTATTTATTACAGATTTAAATTAAATTGCCACGTCAGTTATCTGAAGAAACTTCATTTGTGTTTTAACAGAGCTTTAATCATGTCGTATGCAGAAGTTTTATCTGAGGAAAATTTAAAAATTAATGATTTCTTTATTTACTTTCCAGGCTCATAAATTCCAGGAGAGAATTGTTTGGTCTTTGTTGGGATTTAAGTAGTTTTTATGGAAGCTTTGCTGTCAGTCTGCCACATTAATCCAGACACAATTATGTGTCAGCGCCGCTCTTCTCACTTTGATGATAGCCTTGGGCGGAGAACGGCGTAGAGCGCCCTAATCAGGAGAGTAAACTCCGCTATATTTCAATTTGGGAGGGCGCTCTTCCGCTCCGGGGGGCTGTGGCACCGGTGATAAATAAAACACCCATTTACCCCCCCCCCCCAACCCCCCCACCACCACCACCAGCAGCAGCAGCAGCACTCGCCTACCACAGACATCCACGCTGCACTCGCCACCGGGCCCGTAATCATGGCCGCAGTTAGACGGAGAACATAAATCACACCATTGGAAACGCCATGATTAGGGATGCCAAACTCAAACAAATGCAGCGTGTAACCTTGTCAGGCTGCGAGCTGATCTGAAATCATCCTCAATGAGAGATGAAACTAAATGGAACCATTGACACTCGTCCAAATATTCTCAAAGCTGCAGCATCAGGAGCAGATCACAGGTTAATCCAGATTAACTTCTGAGGTGGAGAAACACAAAGTGACCTGGGTCGGATTAATTTCACATGCACTCGCGTTCCTAGATTAAATTTTAGGCGGAATTACATCATTTAAAGTTCACCTTTTTAATCTAGAAGCATCAATCCATATAAAAATTCATCATAAATCATCTTAACACATAAAACTAGAGGGTCAGCGAAATGTATCCTGAGAGACAACGCTCACACCAAGTCATGATTTCCTTCAAATGTTAAATGCACAACTTGAAACGCTTGTTTGATGTTCATTTTGCAATAAAGTTCTTAGTTTATGTGATGAATTTTGCTGCAATGTGTAATAAATTCTTACATATTGTGTCTGTTACTACAAAATGCAGGTGTTGCACTTTTTTTTTAATCAAATAAATGTAAGAATTTGGTGCATTTTGTAATAAACTACAAAAACTGATGTGTTAATAAGAAAAAAAAACATCATACCTACAGAAAAACATTGACTCTAGCTATACCAGAAATGGAATCTATATATAAAATAATTTTAAAAACAGCAGGATGACTTGTTGGTCAAATCTAAATCAAAGCTTAAAGTTGATGTCATTCTGAAGGTTTGATGTTTTTTTTTCTAATCAAGTCATTAATTTTGGTGGTGAATCATATAACACGCCAAACTCTTACATTTTCTTGGTGCAAAAGTGCAACAACAACATTTAGTAATAACTGATGCCAGATCTAAGAACTTTCATTTCATTTATTAATTTGTTCTTATTTCATGGTGTGCATAAAGAATTACACAAACTCCATCATATACAAATGATGAGGAAAAAATAAACAAAAAAACATTACACAAAATAGTTTTTTTTCTGCAAAAAAAGCTTATTACATAGCGCGGCAAAATTTATTATATATGGTGTTGAAAATTCATTACATTATTTAAGGGTCAAATGCTTTGAACTTACGAAACATTTCCCTTCACTGTTAAAAAAAATCCAAATTTTGTGGTCTATAACATTTTTTACTGTAGTTTTTCTGCTTTTTAAAGTAGAATACTAAATGAAATACACTGGTACTGGGATGTAGTGGACCAGATTTATTTGCGGCATGTTGACGACTCAATGACAACGCCACAACAAAGTTTAGCAGCAAGAAGAAACATCTGTGTTTTTCTCCGCTGAAAATGATTTCTGTGATTTATTTAGTAGTTTTGATGGAAACAGGAGCTGGACTGTCAGACAGAAAAGAGACAGAAGAAAGATAAACGGGAGAGTGATAGAGCACAGGCTAAAGGCTAAAACAGGAGCTAAGCTGTTTGTGTTAATGTTCATTCCTGTCCATATAACCAGGATTCATTAACGTAACATGTTACAGACACGTCTCAGAGCACCAGGCTGTTAGTTGCGCTAAATGTAGCTGGCAACTAAACCACGCTACAGACTCACAAAGTTTGCTTGTTGCCACGTTTCAAACAACAGAGCTACGTAAGTGTTGATAATAAAAGTTACCTTCAACAAAGAAAAGCAGAGTTTAAAAGATCTGCTCTACTTTCACTTTCACTTTCGGAACAAATACACGGATCACAACAGTTCGCACGAGTTTTTTGGCCAAAAAAAGTTGCTGCAGTGATGATAATTCAATTAAAATCTGTCAATTAATCGTATTTTTCTGCAGAACTCTTTGCATTGTGGCTTCATTAAAGGTGTTTGATCGTAATTATTAAGTAAAATATCTGTAAAATAAATGTTTTTTTCTGTAAAGAGATCTAAAGAAGAATCCTGTAAATATCATGCGGTTCCACTTAATTTGAATTACAGTGTTTTGCTTTCACTTTTGTTTGGCAGCTGCAGCAGACAGTCATGTAATGTTTTTATGTTTTATTTCACAGTGAAGGCAAAAATTTAAGTATTTATTGGAAATTAGAACATTTCTTCATGGTTTTTTTTGTATCTGAGCTTCTATCACCACATTCACAAACTCTTTTACAGTTAAAAAACAGTTAAAAACCCACATTTTCACATTGCACATTTTCATTGCACTATTTGACTTAACCCTCTGATACATGAATTATGAAAGTCAGTGTCAGGATTTTTCCTTTGAGTGTATTTATTTGTCTTAAAGCACGAAAAAAAAGTTTCCCTTTTTTTTTCAAATATTTGTAACAGAACACTCAACATAAAAAAGTGTGAAATTAATTTAAATACAACTTTTTTTCTTTGACTTCTTTTCTTCTTTTCTTTTTTTTTGGTAATTTCATGAATAATCTTTTTTTAATGCTTTGCGAAACATTTAAACTCTCTTTCATCCATTTTAACACTGAATAATTTATAGCTATTACGCTGTTTTACCTGCAAATGTTTGTCTATATATATACATATATTTGGAAAAAGAATTGAAAACATTTTTTCAGGCCCTAAGAAGAATAAAAATATCCTGACACAGGCTAATATGAATTTCCACCACATGAACCTTTGAATTTAGGAGTAAAAAGTTTTAAATAGGTGTAACTGGAGTGACCACGATGCACCACAGGGTTAAATATGTTTATATATTTTCTTTCTTCCTTTTTATACAAAGTTTTTTTTATATTCCTAGTATTTATAATTTGTTGTTACTTAATATCTGTTCTTTTATTTACTTAATATTTAATTCATGTTTATTCTTACGTGTTTTTTGTACAAAGAGAGCACAGTTAAACCAAAGTCAAATTCCTTGTATGCTTCTTGAAGATACTTGGCAATAAAACTGATTCTGATTCTGATTTGAGACGTGATTGAGTGTGAACAAAGCAAACTACCGCCCCAACATTAATGCATCGCTCTAAATCCTCTGACACTCGTCCAAATCTTCTAAAAGCAACATGAGAAGTCCTCAAACATCACGCCCAGATCTCACAGTTGTAGTCTTAACCTAACAAGATTAGCGCCTCCTCTGGTGTAATCCCTCAGTATTATGACACATCTGTTATTAACAAAGGTGACAAAGGTCTCGGCACAAGTGGGCCCGGCTCGAAACTCCTTTCAAATGTTAACCAGCATGTTCCCGAAGCCGCTTAGAGTGTTAATTGGCTGATTGAGTCCATTTATCTAATCCCTGAGTTTCAGCGCTGCCCTCAAACCCTCCAAACCGCCGGTGGATTCGGGTGAAGTGCTGCACGCCGTCTCTATTCAAATATTTCCATATGACAACTGCTCACAGAGCGCCGCAATTAAAGGCCAGTCACTTTCTATTTAAGCCGCCTCAAAAGATCGCCGCCGTGTGCGTGGAGCAAACAAAAGGATCCTTCCAAAGCATTTAACTCCCCAAAAGTGACTCAGGGGGGCCGACCCGGACCCGCCCCCTCAGGGACCATCTCAGGGGATTAGATGCTGGATTTGGGAGGAGAATTGGGGTTGCAACACTCCTTTCTCTCTGCTAAAGAGGGGCCTGCTTGTGCGTGTTCACCACCGTGGAAATGAGATGTGCATTTAAAATCGTCGAGCAGCGTCCGCCGCCTGTGGCCGCGCGCTGCCAGGAAGCCTCCCCGCGCCCGCCGGCCCGCCCGGAGGTTAATTAAGCAGCCTTCAGAGAAGAAGAGGCCAGGTTTGATGCTCTCTACATCTGTGATTTCTAGCAAATTCATCCAGTCCGTCCCCCCCCCCACCCCCCCTGAGCTGCAAGGGAGGATTTTTAAACAGCGAATTAGCATTCAGATGAGAGAGCGGGGCGATGTGGCGCCGACCTGCAGAGCGCGACCGAGCTAAAGATGAGACTGTTGGTACATTTTTAAATCTATAGAAGGAAACGGATCACATTCTGCAATTTGAGTCGGAGGAAATAAAGGTCTGCACTCACATCACCCTCCTTACACTTTTTCCTCTAAGACACTTTTTCAAATCAGGGCAGAAAATAAAAGCTTTTTCTATCCGACGAGAACTGAATCCACCATTAGATCATTCTCCAAACTCAAAGAATCAGCTAATACCATCATAGTTATTGATTCTGACTTGGTTGATTATTTTTCTTGGGTAATGTCAGAAAAACCCTTCCCCCTCCTACATGGGCAAGTCTTGGAGGTTTTTTTTTTAAAGATATTTTTTGGGCTTTTCTGCCTTTAATCGGATAGGGGAGGACAGTGGATAGAGCAGGAAAGGGGGAGAGAGCGGGAAACAGGCCACAGGCAGGAATCGAACCCGGGCCACCTGCTCGAGGGCAAGCCTCATGGTGCGCAGCCATATCCACTAGGCCAGTGATCCCCAAGCTGTGGTCCGTGGCCCCCTGGTGGGCCGCGAAGATATTGCAAGTGGGCCGCCAAATCATTTTCAAAATAGTCTGAATTTCAATGAAGGGTAATTGCATAAAGATACAAATGTACAGAATAATGTTTAAATACTAAAACTTGGTTACATTTGTAAGGATATTCAACATGTTCAAACGTTTGTATATAAGAAAAGTCCTTGAAGAGGGCAAGTTAAAGCCCAACATGTAACATGACCCCAAATTTAACAAAACCCTGAAATTTGATTAAACAAATGTTGTATATGCCAAGACTATAATCACTGACCCAACATTTAACAAGTTGTTATATCGTGGGCAAATGACTTTTACCTTCTGGGCTCAGCATCTGTGACATCATTGACCAGTTATCACATTTCGGGTTTTATTACATTTTTTTTCTTACTTTTCGGGTCTTTGTTACAAATCAAGCGCTAACAAGTCACTATACAGCCCCCATAATTATATGGTCAGAGGTGGGCCGCGAAAAATTTTTGAGACTTAAAAGTGGGCCCTGAATTGGAAAAGGTTGGGAACCACTGCACTAGGCCATCTGCGCCCCCAAGTCTTGGAGTTTTGTTGTACTAGTTCATTAGGTTGCTTATGTGCTGAGGTGTTTTTTTTCCTGGATCATAGTCTGGTATTTGCTTTTTTTCCCCTCTTCCTCCCTCTTGTACTCTTTTTCCTAATCTAATGAAACGAGGCACTGCACACACTGGCTGTCTCACAGTCTTCCCACTCCTGTCCTTTCCCTGTTATACGTCACTGTCTTTTTAAGGCCCCGTTTACACAACAGCGTTTCACCCTGAAACACAATGAAAAAAAATCTGCGCCTACACGGAAATGTGAAGGACTTAAAACGCATTTCAGGCCTGTAGATGGCGATATAACTGTAGAAGCAAAATACATGACAACAGTATAGAGGCTGAAGAAGAGGTGAGCTGATCATCTGGAGTTTATGTTTAAAAACTTCTCCTCTAATTGCAGAAATAGTGCAATAAATGCACGTTTTGGTAGAAGTCAGTCAGGCGATTGAGCAGCAGAAGAAGAAACTGTAGGTCGCTGTTGTTGTTGTCGTTCAATTCGTGCCTGGCATAGTGGACGTTTACAGGTTTTCCCCGGCTAAGTGTTTACAAGGAGACAGTGAAAACTGCAGTTTCAAAAGTTTGCGTTTTCTGTCGGTGCAAACACAGTTTTCCTGTAAACCAGAGGCTGAAACCAATGACTGTATATAGAATGGACAGCGTGCTTCCTCCTGTCACCGTTCCACGATTTTGAAGCCAAAAAACCCCGTTTCTCTAGCCGCCATTGTGCAGCCAGAGTCTGCACAGTAGAGAATTTCCGGTGGAGCCAAGTAGAAAAGAGAAATAAAAATATTTATTTCTTCTTCTTCAGAAGGTTTAGTCTCCTTTTGACTCTTTCCTGAAGTTTCTTATATCCCCGATAAAAACTACTCACGAACGGCAGCTGTCAACTATCGTAAAACGAAACTTATATCGCGGTTTTTAACGTCCAATAACTAATGAGAAACTAACTTCTCAGAAAAAAAAAGACTTGAACACAATTCAGCCAAATTACATCGTCATACCACCTTAGTGTAAGGATGAGAGAAACATTTTTAACAGGTACCGTAATTTTTTTAAGTTTTCACGAATGCATGTGGAGGCGGGGCTTATGACCTATACTGCAGCCAGACACCAGGGGGCGGGGCATCTGCTGGAGGCTTCAGTTTGAGCCAAACGTCGTTACGTCCACTCACTATACAGTCTATGATGGGAACTAACAGCTTTAAAATGAGCTGTTTTTACACAACAGTCAGTGTGTATGAGCGCAGCTTTGTAAACTGGACTATGAGCTTAGTCAACACAAGATCAGACTTTTCAAATCCATGGAAACAGCTTAGTCCGACTAAGAACAGACACAGCTAGAAAATAGGATTTCTTTAAACAGATAAGACTCAGACACTTCTCTGTTCCTCAGAAGAAAATGGATAAAAGGAAGAAACATTTAGTGAATTTATAAAGACAGGAAGTGAGAATCTGTGTTGTGGTTTGAGGCTGAGCTGCAGCTTTTATGATGTGAGTCTGATGGAGGAGGATGGAGGAGTCTGATTCTCCTGCACTTTGCTTTATTGTTTGCTCTCTGTCACATCCAGGTCTTCATTAAGAACGACTACAGAGTCTCTGAGCGGCCTTTTGTGTGTGAATCACGCTGCTTTATGTGTCTTTTTACGCCGCTAATACGCCACCGTGTCAGGCGGAGGCTGTTTTATGGGGGCAAATTGGCGGCGGATGGGAGAGCGGAGCACTTTAGCAGCACTCACCTCCTCCTCACCCCTTTTAACTTATTAACTTATATTAACTCGCTCTAAGCTGTCAACAGCTCTGCATGTGCGGCACAATAACTCACAGTGTGTGTGTGTGTGTGTGTGTGTGTGTTCACCGTGCTGTGCCTTTTACCTGCGCCTCGGCCTGACTCTGATCTCTGAGTGTTTTTAAAGTGCAATCAGACGCTAATTAAAGACACACGCTCTTTCTCTGCGCCGTTCTCCGTGTGCGCTTTTCTCCACGAGCATGAGACGATGGTTAAATGCACCTGGAAGACGGCGCTGAGGGCGAAGAGCGGCTTCTTTAATAATGCCAGGAAAGCTTTTCAGAGGATCTTTGCTGATGAGTTTCTCCTTGTTCTGTGAGTGACAGCGGAGAGAAAACCAGTGTGAGGAGCCTCAGAGTCTCAGAGCTGCTTCAAAACTTTAATATCAGACAATATGAGACATTTTTAGAGCTCGATTAGTTTAAATGTTTCTGTTTATGACGTTTAAAGAAGAGCATGAGAAGATAAAATTCAGAGATCTGAAGGTAAAAGTTGAGTCTGCTCTCATTTTCTCATTTAAGGTCTTTTTAATGCTCTTTTTCCCAGAGTTGTCCCACTTTTTGGAAGTAAAATTACCCCCATGAGGATTTTATATAATTCCCCAAAAGTTTTTAGGTTTTTCTCAGCTCTTTCTACAGACCATTGATGTTTATAATGAGTCACTGCACAAGGCTACTGGCTTTATTCTAATGTACGAACCGTCAAAGTCAAAGTTCTGAGATAGAAGTCAAAATTTTGAAATAAAGAGTCAAAATTTGGAGATAAAAAGTCAATAAATGAGGTATAAAGTTACAATTTTGAGAAAAAAAGTCAAGATTCTTGGATGGATTGTCAAATTTTTATGATAAAATGTCAATCAATAACATAAAAAGTTAAAATTTGAGATAAAAAGTCATTAATTAAGATAAAAAATTTAAATTTCTGGATAAAAAGTCAATAAATGAAATAAAAAGTTAAAATTTCGAGATGAAACCTTAATTGATAAGAAAAAAAAAGACAAAATTTGTGATAAATATTTGAAGTTTTTGGATAAAAAGTTAAAAGTTTAAGAAACAAGTCTAAAATTTTGAATAGATCATCAAGACTTTTAGTTAAAAAGTCAATAAATAACAAAAAATTAAAATTATGAAATAAAGTCAATAGATGAGATAAAGTCATAATCATTGAGATAAAACAACTGATAGACTAAAAGTCCTAATCATTGAGATAAAAAGTCAATAAATAAGATAAAAAATTAAAATTTTGAGATGAAACCTTAATTGATAAGAAAAAAAGAAAATTCGTGATAGAAATTTGAAGTTGTTGGATAAAAAGTTAAAAGTTTGAGAAACAAGTCTAAAATTTTGAATAGAATAGAGTCAATAAATAAGAAAAAGTTAAAATTTTGAGATAAAAAGTCAATAAATAACAAAAAATTAAAATTATGAAATAAAGTCAATAGATGAGATACAGTTGGAATTTTGAGATAAAACTTAATTGATGTGATTAAAAGTCAAAATCTTAAGATTAAAAAGTCAATTGATAAGATAAGAAGTTAAAATTTTGAGATAAAATAGTAAAATGTGTGGGAAAATAGTCAAAATTTTGGAATGATCAATTTAATTCTTTGCAATAATAAAGTGAAAATTATGAGGAAAAAAGTCAAAATTTTAAGATGAGAATTAGATTTTCAGAATAAGGTCACTCCACTTTATTCATCCTCTGTAATTTTCATTTCTACAAAATATACCTGATTATCTGCAGCCCTGTAACAAGAGTCATGAGCTTTTATGTCTCAAGTTCAGGAGCTTTTTAACAGACTGACGTAAAGGCAGATTTTATTTCATTGTGTTTTGATTTTTTGGGGGTGAAAAGTTGTGAAAAGTTGTGTAAAGGGGCCGTTAAGTGTTAAGATAAAGCCTTATCACCTGATCACTATACATCATCTGAGAGGTTTCCAAACTTTTACACTACAAAAACTGAAATCTAAGCAAAAATAAGTGTCTTATTCTTGATATGAGCCACATTCAACTGACAAGTCCAGAAAAAATGTCTTATTTCAGGACATTTGAAGACAAAAATGAGGTTTTGACTGGTAACAGGTCAAAAACATCCGCTCACTTCAGTGGAAATAAAGAAAGAAATTTACTCCAGAGTAAAACAGAATAAAAAAACTTGACCTTTTTCTCATAACTGACTTCATCAGAGTAAATCTCCGTCTCTCCAGCTCCAGAAGGATCCGTCAGGTTTCCTCTAACGTCAGATAAAAATACGTCCAGGTGCTCGTTCGCTCGCTCTCTAACCCGACAGGATCCTCTCGCTCCTCGCCTCCTCTGGACGGCAGATTGATAAATGCTGGACACCAAAAAGGAAAGTGAAAAATCAAATCAGCCGAGCTGAATGTGTCTGTCCCCGTAATGAGGCGCTGATTGAACATTTCAGAGGGGGAACATGAAGTCATTAGTCTCCGTGCTCCAAAGAAGCATTTAAAAGAAACTTCAGTCGAGGAAAAAAGAGAATCTAATTACAATACAGAGGAAACAGAAATAGCTGTGAAGCATCAATTTAAGCATAATCACCACAATTACTGCTCCCACGGGTCTGCAGCCGCTACCAGCTGATTGTTTTGGGCCAGAAATTCTCTTTCTGTGCATCTGACACCTTTTTCCTTGTGCAATCACAGAGGTTTCAGTAAAAGAGTCTGAAGAAAGGGACAGGTGTTTGAGATAAAACTTTTAATCTTTTTGGAGGGAACTGGACTTTAAAGTTATTAGATGAAAGAGAAAATGACACAAAAGAGCTCGAAGGATCAGTCAAGAACAGCAAAGAACTATGGAGTTAGAACAGTTTCAAAATTCACAAACGACGCAACGACGTTCGGCTCAAACTGAAGCCTCCAGCAGATGCCCCGCCCCCTGGTGTCTGGCTGCAGTATAGGTCATAAGCCCCGCCCCCCGGTGTCTGGCTGCAGTATAGGTCATAAGCCCCGCCCCCTGGTGTCTGGCTGCAGTATAGGTCATAAGCCCCGCCTCCCCATGTATTCCAGATATGAGCCGGGAAAACTCTAAAAAATTACGATACCTCGTAGAAACGTTTCTCTCATCCTTACGCTAAGGTAGTATGATGATGTCATTTGGCTGCATGGTGTTCAGGTGTTTTTTTTTTCTAAGAAGATAGTTTCTCATTAGTTATTGGACGTTAAAAACCGCGATATAAGTTTCGTTTTACGATAGTTGACAGCTGCCGTTCGTGAGTAGTTTTTATCGGGGATATAAGAAACTTCAGGAAAGAGCCAAAAGGAGACTAAACCTTCTGAAGAAGAAGAAATAAATATTTTTATTTCTCTTTTTTTACTTGGCTCCACCGGAAATTCTCTACTGTGCAGACTCTGGCTGCACAATGGCGGCTAGAGAAACGGGGTTTTTTGGCTTCAATATCGTAGAACGGTGACAGGCGGAAGCACGCTGTCCATTCTATATACAGTCATTGCAATAGACACAGATTCACAAGTATGCACAAAAAGACACAAATGCACAAACAAATTCACAAAGTCACACACGTCACACAAAAATACACAAAAAAGATCCAAAAAAGATAAAAAAAAGCACACAAATACACAAATGCATTCACAAATACACAAACAAATTCACAAATATGCACAAAAAGACGCAAATATGCACAAAAAGACGCAAATATGCACAAAAAGAGCAACAAATTTCCAAACAAATTCACACACAAATTCACAAATTGTCGCACAAATACACAAACAAATTTACAAATATTCATAGAAAGACACAAATACGCACAAAAAGACGCAAATGCACAAAAAGAGCTACAAATGCACAAACAAACTCACATAGTCACACACAAATTCACACACGTCACACAAAAATACACAAAAAAAAGATCCAAAAAAGCACACAAATTCACAAATTGTCGCACAAATACACAAACAAATTTCCAAATATTCACAGAAAGATCAACAAATTCACAAATAAACACATAAATTTACATATGCACATACAAATACAGAAATGCACGAAAAAAGATTAACAAATTCATACACAAATGCACAAAGGAGTCCAAAAATTTTCACACAAAATCCCAAACCGCATGCACAAATACACAAACAAATTCACAAATACAAAAAAAAAAAAATCACAAGTTAACACACAACTTCACACACAAATTCACAACTGCATGCACAAACACAGAAATGCACCAAAAAAAATCCACGAACGCACACACAAGTTCACAAATTCATAAATAAAACACAAAAAATCACACATAAATTTACAAATGCACACAGAAAGATCCACAAATGTATTTCAATGCACATACAAATAACTATCGTTCCACAAAAATGAAAAAAAAAAAAAAGAATCCACGATTAAAAAACAAAATCCTTTCACAAATAGAAAATTTAGGTTGTGGATTCTTCTGTTTGCGTTTGTGAATTTTGAGACTGTTCTAACTTGATAACAAACACTAAATTCAGTCAGAATCAGTCGAGTAAAGAGGATAAATCATGTTCATGCACGTTTTCTGACTCCTTTCCATATTTCTTCCCAATTTTTGCTCCTTTTTTATCCATTTTTGCCACTTTTCATCACTTAGATTGTTGCCCTTGCAAAAGTAGTTTTCAATAATTTGTCTCTTTGGTTGAGTAACTCTGCTGTAAAGCTATAAATATCAACTCCAAAATAAATATATCTGGTATTCTGACACGTTTGAGGTTAAAGAAACTGTAGAATTCACTGTCTGGGATCAGAACAGTGCAACACGACATGTCGCGATTTCATCTAATTTGCAATTAATCATCCGACACATTTCCTTCCTCTTTTTCCTTATTACCTCCTCTGTATTATAATAAACCTCATTATATGAACATTACATGTTTACATCTCAAACACAGAGCGTTTCTGTTTCTATTTTCAAAGCGTAGTTTCCTTTTTCATTTCGACTGTGTTTTTTTTCTGCGATGATTAACTTTGAAACAATTCTCTGATTTTTTCTCTCCTGCTGCTGCAGCTTTGTCAAAGATTGTATCATGTGGTTGGTTTTTACAGATAGCAGCACTCTGTCATGACATTTTATGAAACAAAAAGGAGCAGAAATTGAAGGATAAATGCATTTTTCTGTTAGTTAAAATTGCAGAAACAGAAAAAGGGAGATGATAACGACACCATTGGAGGTTTTCGTCTCTGGTTTTTTTGTGTTTTATCTCCTCCTGAGCGTCTGACTCTCTGTCAGAGGACGAAGCGGCTGATCAGAGACACGCTGCTTAATGAGAAGTTGCTCTCAGCTGTAAGGTCAGACAGGCGTTTCCTCTGCACAGATCCTCAGCCTCTCTCCCTCCATCTCCTCACACACACACACACACACACACACAGCGTGATAAGACCATCTGAGCAGCCCATCATGTCACTGTGCTGCAGCCCAGAGAGGACAGAAATCAAGCTGTCACTGCTGAGAGAGAGAGAGAGAGAGGGAGAGAGAGAGAGAGAGAGAGAGAGGCAGCCCCCTGTTCCCTCATTCCCTCCCCAGAGTCCATTATAGCAGGTGCCAACACCAGGAGATGGATCACACAAACACACACTCACATGCTGACACACACACACACACACGGCGTGAATCCATCAGAATGAGGCCACGCTTTCTCTTTAAAAACTCTTCTCTGAGACCTGATTTGAAGTCTTACCTTAATCTAAACTTCACACAAACGTCAAAGTGAAAAAGGCTCTTTTCTATTTTCTGCACCAGATGAAACAAAACTCCCCGCAGCAGCTTAATGCTGATCTAACGCTAACATGCTACAGAGAAAAGAGGAATATGGACGCTTCAACAAACTGAGCTGCATACTTTCAATAACACTTTCAACAACATTCAATAAGTTTTTGTGAACTGAGGAAACTAATTGTTGAAGCTTTGAAGCTGGAATTCTTTCACATTCTTGTTGATGAACAACATTTAGCTGCACTCTTCTACTACAGAGCCACGCTGTTGTAACAGGAGCAGAATGTGTCTTGGTTTCATCGTCTTGCTGAAATAATCAGGGACGTCCCTGAAAAAGACAAAGTGTCTTGGATGGCAGCAGATGTTGCTCCAAAAACCTGTTTGTACCTTTCAGCATTAATGCTGCCTTCACAGATACTGGGACAGTTACCCATGATGCCATGGGCACTAACACACCCCCATACCATCACAGATGCTGCTTTTGAACTTTGCACTGAGAACAATCAGGATTGTCCTTTTCCTCTTTGGCCCGGAGGACACCACGTCCATGATTTCCAAAAAGAGTTCTGCAGCGTTTGTGTGTGTTGTTGATGTGTGACTTTGTCTTTGCATGGTAGAGTTTGAACTGTCACTTGTAGATGTAGTGATGAACTGTGTTAACTGACAATGGTTTTCTGAAGTGTTCCTGAGCCCACGTGCTAATATCCTTTACACAATGATGTGGGTTTTTAATGCAGCGCCGCCTGAGGGGTCAAAGGTCACGGCCATTCAATGTTGGTTTTGGGCCTTGCTGCTTACGTGCAGAGATTTCTCCAGATTCTCTGAATCTTTTGATGATATTATGGACTGTAGATGATGAAATCCATCAATTCCTGCAGTTGGACAAAGTTGAGAAACATTGTTCTTAAACTGTTGGACTATTTGCTCACGCAGTTGTTGACAAAGTGGTGAACCTGGCTCCATCTTTGCTTGTGAAGGACTGAGCCTTTTGGGGATGATGCTCCTTTTATACCCAATCATGACACTCACCTGTTTAAATCAACCTGTTCACCTGTGGAATGATCCAAACAGCGACTTCACAGACTTTTGTTGAACCTGTATCAGCTTTTTCAAACATTTAAAATGAGTGAATACTGGTAAAAACAATAAACTTTATTGGTTTCAACAACAAATATCTTGTCTTTGTAGTGTATTCAACTGAATATTGGTTAAACAGGATTTGCAAATCATTGTATTCTGTTTTTATGTGTTTGTTGACGACTCATATTTTTAACTTATAAACAATCATTGTTAGCTTGTTTGTGAGTCTTTCAGCATCATTATCATTACAAAATATCAAATCAAAAAAGTTTCATCAGCATCATCTGTGCTCAGTTTGGATCTAATCTTGGAAAGTTATCAGAATCTTGAATATGGAAAAATGCTGTAATTGTGGGCTACTATAATAATAATAATACGTTTTATTTATAAAGCGCGTTTCTGAACACTCAAAGACGCTTCACAGAGGATAAAAACATCAGGTAAAACAACACAATAATAATAACAATAATAAAAACAAGACAAAACAGAATCATGGATCCATTTAAGAGCAGTTAGACATTAAAACAGCTTTTAAACGCATGTGTTTTAAAGCGGTTCAGGCTTTTTTTGAGAAGCTAAAAAGCCTGAACTGTTTGTTTTTGGTGAGTTTGGTTTGTTTGTCAGCTCCTGAGTTAAAAAGAAACTTGAGTGTTTGCGTCTTAAAACACGACAGAATGAGTGTGTGTGATATAATAATCTTTAAAGTGAAGGAGCTGTTTGACAGTCTTCCATGTGGCAGTGAATATGTATGATGAGTGTGTGTGTGTGTGTGTGTGTATCTGGCAGGCCTGACACAGCTCGTATGAGTGTGTGTGTGTGTGTGTGTGTGTGTGTAATGGGAACAGCTGGCTGAGGGAATGAGTACAGAGGGAGAGGTGATGGATGCGAGTGGAGCTCCTGTGACAGATGAGCTAACAGGTGTTCACCACAGCCCTCAGAGAGACGCTATTTATGAGCCGGAAAAGACAGCCAGACGCAGAGCTCGCCACGCCACCGGCCTGCGCCACGCTTAAACACATCACGTACATCTGCACGACTCCACTCCACACACACACACACACGAGCACGAGTGTGTACGCAGACTTTACCTTCACTTCTTTTCCAGCATCGAACATTTGTTGCTCGGTAAAATGTTTGAAAAAGACGTTTTCAGAAAGTCAGAAATATCAGAAACAGACAGTGGAGAAAAAGAAAGCTTTCAATTAAATTCACTTTTATTTTTCAGCACGAGGAGATACAGATAAAAATTCCTGTTTGATTTCAGTCTGGTGTGTGTGTTTGGGTTTGTAAAGAACATTATTTTCTCTTAGTGAAGGCACTTTAAGGAGGTTTAGGGAGGGGAAGAGATGGAATGTAAAACTACAACATAGACAAGGACTAGACTGTCAAAATAAAACAAACATCCTGTTTTTATTCTCTTCTTTAAACTAAAAAAGTTTGGGGTTTTAATTTTTTGATAAAATATTCTCGGACACTGAAGCTTCAGAGGAAAAAGTTGGAGGAGAAAGACGGTGAAGGATGAACTTTGCTCCCGTCACATTTGGGTGAAAAAACTTAAAGAAGTTAAATTTCTTATCACTTCTAAAAGTCTGTCAGTGTGTTTAGAGGAACGACACTAAAGTGAACGCTGTGGCAGAATTATTCCAGCGCTCAGATGTAGTGCTGCTCCTCTTTACCTGAACTACAGGATGGAGGGATGAGGAGGAAGGAGGAGGAGGAGGAGGAGGAGGAGGAGGTGGGGTCTACGCGTTGGCGAGCGCCTGTTTGAGGTCTCGCAGCAACATGGACGCCATGACGCTCTTCTCTGTGTTGATGGTGAGCACGGCGCCGGACGACTCCTTCAGCTCCAACGAGACCAAAACCAGAGCGCTGCTGCTGATCGTCCGCCCGGCGAACCTGCAGGAGAGAGAGAGAGAGAGAGAGAGAGAGAGAGAGAGAGAGAGAGAGAGAGAGAATAAAAAAAAAATATATGTTCTATATATAGAGTGTA
>RPOG01004191.1:0-15598 GCA_008086565.1 Thalassoma bifasciatum
AAGAACAGGCTGTTTCTGTAATATGCTGTCGATGTCATCATGTGACACTAACCTTGTGGCAGTGGTTTTTATCCGTTAATTAACAAAAAGGAAGTTATAAATCTTGCCACTAATTAGCTGCTTATTTAAGCAAGTCATAAAGGCAACTGTATTCATTTAAGTCCAATGTAGTGAAATGAGCTTCCAGCCAAAACACACAATAAGCCAGTTAAACAGCCAATCAGAAAGCATTGGTGACAAGCTGCTCAAGAGGAATACAGTCCTCAGTCGCCACGTTTACATGTAGACTTTTTTCATTCAGATTGAAACCATTCCAATTGAAGATCTCAGGTCAAATGCTCACATGTGACGTGATCTATTCCAATCTGGTGTTTACATGTACCACAACATTTAAATAGATGTTTTGCGAACACGTGCAGATCAATCACAAGTTTAAAAGATGGAGGTCTATTGTCGGTTTTGTGCAGCAGTTGCGATTTTTTTTTACACTTTCATTCAAGCAACAGCTTTTTAGTAATGCACACCTACTGGGTAACAGACCAGTTCTGTGTGTACTGTTTGGAAGCCGCCATGTTTTCACGTGGAGTTAATGTCACTGTGCATTTACGTGAAGACAGAGCATGCACAGGAAAAAAGGCAGACTGATACCATTCCGTTTCACCATTTACATGACGAGACTTTTCTTTCGATCAGTTTGGGAAAAGGAATGTTCTACCCTGGGCTTCTAAACCAATACCAATCGGAATTTAAGGCTCCATGTAAACCCAGCTACTGAGGCTGCTGAGCTCTCAATAGACTCACAAGTCTATCACTCAAATAACCAGCAACTAAATTCTGACAAGTCCAAGCACGTGTCTTTTGCTCATTGGACACTACAATACAATACAATAAGATATAACACTGTATAATATAATGCACAAAGATACAAAAGAAAATGACCCCCCCCTCCGATGACCACACTGTGACACACCCTCTCCCTGTAACCCCCCCCCCACACACACACACGTTTAAGTCTTTGAGTTTTATTGTTGCAATGGTTTTTATGTTGCTTATATGCTGACTCCCCCCGTAGTCTGGTGTTATGCTTTTTCTCCCTCCTCCTCTCCCTGTGTTCTCCCTTTCTATCAAATGAAACAGGGTGCTGTGGGAAAAAAAACAACAGTTCCCTGCTCCTATCCTCCACCTGTTATATATGTCACTGTGTTTTTTGTAGTGTCAAGATGGAGCCATGGATGGTACTTTGTGTTCTTTAGTGTTTTTGTTGCTTTTTGCTCTCCTTCCCTGGTCACTTACACCAGGAAAGAGCTCCTGAACATTGGCCTTACATATATTTCTAATATTTCTATATGTCTAATTTGTAGTAACTTAACATCTGTTTTTTTTATATATCTGATATTTAATGTTCACCCTTACTTTTTTTTCACCAAAGTCCTTGTATGCTTCTTGAAGATACTTAGCAATAAAGCCAATTCTGATTCTGATTCTGATTTATGTTTCTTGGACGGGGTGCAACTGAAAGGCAAATTCTTTTGCTCTGAAACATGTGCAGTAGTGAATAAATTTATAATCTATAATTACAAAGAATAGACAATAACAAACAAACAACAGAAAACAAAAGCAGTGGGAGCCAATCACTGCCCTCAGGCTTGGGTTGACCTGGGTTTGCTCGTACCTTTGAGATATTGATGATTCTTGTTGTCTGTACTTCACATCAGTTTTCAAAGATGCCGACTTCAAAGCCAGTATACATAACAGGAGACACTAATCAGCAATACTCTAAACATATTTCGTTGCCCTGGGATTCCCCTTGAGGCTTAACAAGCTTGGATGGAGTTGCCTAATGCTTAAGGGGACTTTCTCTTGAGTGGGTGGTCCAGACTGGTCCAAGGTCTACCCACTAGTTACCTCAGTCCATCCAATAAAGCTGTTGTTTTGTTAATCAATCTATTATTATTACAAGTTGGTCAGTCTGACTGTCCGCTTTGCAGGAATATAAAAGCCTACTTTCATAGGCACTAATTCCATGGGTGATTTGGGACCTGAGCATCCACGAGTGTGGCGCACCAACATACTAATGCAGGCCAATGAAACCCCTCCCCCAAGCACACACACACACATACACACATGCACCCATTGCAAAGTAGACAATGAAAAAATGTCAAAATGGCAACTCCTTCAATGACACATTTTTTGACTCAGGAAATGAATAAATCTGAAACTAAAAAGCCAAAATTAACCAACAGCATTATCAACTCATCTAGTGACAGTGAATGTGAACTCAGCTACCAGTTTACTGTTCATACCAGTGGTCAACAGCTGTGAAGCTGCACTGAAAAAAGGGTTGGACTTTTCAAGATAGCTAGACAGAAAAATTCCCATGGGTTTCATATGATGCAACGAGTTGCACAGCAGCAAAAATAAGGGTACCCTGCCCCCATCATCACCACATGATCAAGAATCTTTGGAAGCTTTCACAGGGATGGTTTTTCCAGTCGGGCCAAAGGGGCAACACTTTCCTAATCAGGACTTGGAAGAACTGGTGAGTGACAAGGAGCAATTTAGTCATATTTATTATAAGATATAGTGCTTTGTTTAATATCTGGCATCTACAGTGATTTGGCAGGTGGAGTTGGTCTTCAATGTGTTTATTTAGGTCTTTTTAAATCATTCTGGTTGTGGTTGTAATCATGACTTTTCTAGCTTGTAGTAAACTTTGCTTTGAAATTGCTTCTGTCTCTTCAAAAGCTCCACAGTGAGTATAAAAAGTGCAGTTGGTTGTTTAGAAGTCATGAAAACCATTGCAGATGCTGATAAGTGCCATACACTTACTTTACAGCATTAACTTTCAGAACCATGGACAGCTCCATTCCTGATGGCCTAAAGTAAAGCGCGTTGTTCAGCTAATTAGTCACTGGAGAGTCAGATTTCAGAAGAAAGTTGAAGCATAAACTGTATTCTTTCTATTCACAAGAGCCCGTTGCATTGATCAAACTGTATTGATTTTTAAAAAATGTTAGTGGCATGCATAAAATTTGAAGGACTTTATGACTGTGTGCAATATGTGTATTTATGTCGAGTGCCACATGACATGTCTGAATGAAACTGGCATCTTTAAATAACAGAGTGCTCTAACACTGATTTTTGCTCTTTATTAAAGTGTCAGTCCCATAAGTTTTGAACACACATAAATTGGCACATATGCTAAATGCTATTGCGCAATTTATTAACTAAGTGTGCGGCCCATCCACTTTTATTCAGGTGTTGCAAATCAACCCTCTAATGCATGGATTATGAAAGTAGGTGTCAGGATTTTTCCCTGAAGTGTTTTTATTTGGCTTAAGGCATAAAAAAGTTTTCTATTTTTTTTTTTTCAAATTTTTGTAACTGAGCATTCAATATAAAACAGTGTGAACTTAATGTAAATATGACTTTTTTTGTTTGACTTCTTTTCTTTTTGGTTATTTCATGAATAATCTTTTTTTAATGCTTAGCGAAACATTAATAATAATAAACATAATAATAAACTAATAATTTAGTTTAGAAGCTTATTCACACTCAAATGTTTTTCTTTAACTTTAAAAAAAAATATATATAGTATGTTTAGAAAATAATAATGTGAATTTCAACCATATGAACCATTGAATTAAGGAGTATAACACTTTTAAATAGGTGTCCAATGTAGTGACCACTATGCACCACAGGGTTAATTTCAGGCTACTGGTTTCACTTTCCACTCTTTGCGTCCCACTTTCTATCCATTTTTCTATCCTCTCTGAACAAAGGCATAAAAAGCACCTCAAAGTAACTTTAACTCATAACACGAGGAAAGATCAAAGTCATAACATTAACCAAAAATCTGATTATTTCCTATTTTATGTCATTATTTGAGGGATTTATTGAAGGTTATGTATAATCTCCACAGTGCAGACCTTACTTTACTGTGTTAGTTCAGACAAAAAAGAAAAAAAAAAAGTTTTCAGAATGTTGTCATGTCTTGAATGAAGCGTAATATATGAATGTCAGTTAAGGTGATGCCACTAAACAGTATAATTGTAAACACTTTCATTGTCCTCTTTCACTGTCGTGCCTTTATTACCTGCTGTCACTCTGAATAAAGACAAGGAGAAAGCTGCACTGATGGAGACACAGGCAGATCAATCCCCAATAAAACAAGCTGTATTGGTTTATAAATCAGCTCTGCAGTCTCTGCCTCTGGCTGCTCAATAAGCATACATCAGCCAGAGTGGGATGAGCTGCCTTCTAGCTGCAGCTGCTGATGTGTAGCAGGCACTACGACTACACGAGTAAACATGAAGAAAAAGAGGAGGAATCCACAGGAAACACTTATGATGAGACTTAGAAGCATACACAGTCTCATGTTCAATCTACTGTGCTCAAAAATACACGTTTACATCCATCTCTGGATTTGGAAGGAACTTCAAAGATTATCTACAAACAAAGAATCCTGCAGTAAAAAAACAAAAAGCACACACACATTTGCAGGCACATGCAAACACAATGTAAATGATGGATACGCATCCTTGCAAATTGCTCTTTTGTCTCAGTAACTGTTGGCCTTTACAGTTCTGTACAAGAACACTTATTTGCATTTTGGGACTTTTTACAAATTTCAGACAGACCATCCGTTTGACTGGTTGCTGAAGCTTAATGGTGCAGAGTGTTACCATTACAAAGAGCGATGAAGGTTTGAAATGGCTCCACGAAAGGCAAAACTGGACCATTGGGCTGATTTGTGGCCACATTCTACCACTTAAATCGCAGCTTTAAAAGAATATATTTGATGTACAGCGTGAACTTGGAACTCATATTGTACACTCACCTTTTCCCTTTTTCCCACATCCCTAAAGTGTCCCTGCTCAGTGACTGCTGAACGTTCAGAAATAACTCAGAAGAACTGGGCTGTTTAACCAGTTAGGANGTTTGAGAAAAACTTACCTCAAGGCCAACCTGATAAAAGTCAGCAACATCTGTGCACTAAAAGTAACAAAACCACTGCCCTGAAGAATGACAAAAAGTGGTGATGGGGTTGTAAATATTCTGGCAAGAAACTGACCCCAGGCTATGGATTCTGGTTATACAGGTGCAGAGCTTGCTTGCATTAGCGGGTAATTGTGTTAATGAGCCTGGAAGGCAACCATTTCTGGCTCATACATATTCCATCAGCATGCGCGGGAAAAGTCGTGTGATATCTTCATTATATCCACTTTTATCACCCCATCCCTCTAACAAGCACGGCTCGTATGTCATTAATTTTCATATCTAAATCATACATGTATGCTACTGTCGGCGGACACATGGGAATTAAGTCTTTACTTCGTCTGCAGGATAAATAAACTCCCACTGAGACAAAAAGCAGCTATTATTTGTGCTGAACCCCCAATAACCCCTGTTTTCTTCTCTCTGTTCTATTTCTTGCGTTACTGGGGAGCAGCTGTCTCCAGCTCCTAAAATGTGCTTTCATTTATGACAAGTTTGCTCTTCAATCTGGGCTTGTGATGTGTTATCTAGGCCATGTCGTGCTATACATACCCTTTAATGACTAATTCAGTCTTTTGGCTTACGCACCAAAATAGAACACACACATATGAGGGAGAGAGGGAATTCAATTGAAATGTTGCAATGTCTGACAGGACTGCGCTCAAGGAGACAAAAAAAAAAAGAGAAAAGTGAAAAGGAAAACATCAGAAGGTGTCGCTTGCTTTGTTTTTTGAGTGAGAGAGTAGAGAGAGTGTGCGGTGTCGAGACAGGCAGGAGCTGTATGAATGTATGCAGGGTGCTGGTACGTTGGGGAATTATATTTTTTTTCCCCGACTGTCTTTGATCACTTGCCTGCTTTGAAGTAACTCTCAGCGAAAGGGGGGAAAAAAAGCCAAGCAGAAGTCACTGAAAGTTCACATCGCAACTAGGCCTTGCAAAAAAAGGAAAAAAAACTGCAATCTGCATAATTTATTCTTTAAACTGTTCAAATGCAAAGAGATGAGGGGATCTCTAGGTGCCCAACAAACCCCGCCCACCCATCCCTGCTTGACAACCCCAATTAAACACTCTCCCTCTTCACATTTGTTCTCAATTACAGCTTGAAGAGCAACGACATGAGAGCCTCTAATGCTCGTCAAGTTACTGATTCAAAGAGAGACAGCGAGAGGATTAGGAGAAATTTAATTGATATATAATCCGAGCGGAGCAAACAGAGAAAGCTATGTAGGACACACATGACAGAACCCTCGTGAACATAAACTCACCCATCAGCGTGTTATCACTCCCCTCAGATCACTCCCAGCACAACACATTATTCAAGATATAGAGATAGTTCACTGTGTTCCTTTCCTCCAGTGGTTTCTTCTCTATACTTAGTCTTCATTTATTTTGACATTTTGTTGCAGATCTCAAATTTTTTATGAGTGTTTTTCTTACCCTAACAAACATCAAGTAAAGACTTGTTTATTTTGGGACTAATACCTCATTTGCTGTAGCAAAACTATAAGCGAAATCCAAATCCTCAGCTCTGAAGCCAACTGTCAGTTCATTTCCAACTTCCCAAGACTTGATGCAACTTCCACTTTAATCCAACTTTAATTACTCCTAGAAACAAGACTAATCCAGTTATTCACTTTTTTTAACCACTAAAGCCAGAAAGATTTCCCAATTTAAACCTTGGAGTGTACAATCAGGGTCCTCATAAGGATAGGTACGCATGTGCACACACACTTACATCTTCATCTACACTGAGGGTTGTTGTTTCACGCAACTCAGACACTAAAATACAGCAGCTTCTAGCTTTTGGGTTAACTTTTCTTAAAATGGAAGTTTAACCTCACTCAGACACAAGCGCAGCTGTTTATGTAATACTTTTCTGAATAAGAAGTAATTGAACTGACGGTGCATGATCTGCATTGAGGTTACCTTATGTGTATTGTTGTCTGCATATATTAGCGGCGCATTAATAAAGCAGGTCAGGACACATACTGTTCCAGATAAGAGGCTCAGCATCAGTTCAATAGAAAAACATCACTAACAATGCTGATTTATATTTCAGGTTGTATACACATAGGAGTGAAAGTATATTTAAATTCATAGTGGTACTGTTACCAAAACCTTCATTGCAATCTCACTTCATGCATTTCAAACAAAGACCCAATAAAAAAAATGATTCCAATATTTCACTCTAGGCTAAATAAAAATATTTCAGTATTTTACTGTAGGATAAATATAAAAATATCAACATTTAACAACATTTCACTGTAGGACTTATAAAAAAATGTCAACATTTAACTGTAGGTTAAAAAAAAATTCAATATTTTACTGAGGGTTAAACAGAATATTTTCACATTTTACTGTAGGTTTAAGAAAATGATATAAGGGGCGTGGATGGCCTAGTGGATATGGCTGCGCACCATGAGGTTTGCCCTCAAGCGGGCGGCCCGGGTTCGAGTCCGACCTGTGGCCCATTTCCCACATGTCACTCCCCACTCTCTCTCCCCTTTCCGACGCTATCCACTGTTCTCCTCTATCAAATAAAGGCACAAAGGCCAAAAAAATAACTTTAAAAAAAATTTTTTTTTTTTTTTTTTTTTTGAAAATGATATAAATATTTACTGTAGGTTGAATAAAAATATTTCAATATTTCAATGTAGGTTTAATGAAAATATTTTGATATTTCACTGTAGGATAAATATAATAATTTCAATATTTTACGGTAAGTTAAATGAAATAATTTCAAATTTTTAATGCAAGATTTATAAAAATGATGTCAATATGTCACTGTAGTTGAAATCAAATAATTTCAACATAAGTTTACTAAAATAATAACAATATTTTACTGTTGAATTAATGTAATAATTCTAATAATTTACTGTAGATCACTTAAAAACATATTTTGCTGTAGGAGATATAAACTAATCTTAATATTTTACTGCAGGTTAAATTGAATAATTTCAATATTTCACTGGAAGATTAATGTAATCATTTTTAATTATTTACCTGAGGCTAGATAAACTAGCTCTAATATTTTACAGTGGATTAAATAAAAAGATTTCAATTCCTCACTGTAGGATAAATTGAAACATTTAACTGTAGGTTACTTGCAGGCCTGTGGGGTTGGCAAGAAATAAAATACTTGATAACATTGTAAACTGTCAAGAAGTTATTTTTGCTTTACATTATAACTTTGACAGAAAAAAAACATTGTTTTGTTGTGTTTCTCTCCAATTTTATTTTAACTGTCTATACATGATAACTTAAAGAAAAATAAATCACGTTGAAAGTGTTTCAGACAGTCACAATAATGCGTGGAATTTTGTTGGTGTTGTCATGTCCACATCCAGACAACATCTCTTGATGTTTGTGGACCAGTTGTGGAAAACATTTCAGTGCATTAAATCATTGCATTGATTCAATCTCCATAGCAACAGCTCTATTTCATGCACTAAATTACTGTGGAGTGAAATCTCCAGTTGTAAGCTCATAAGCAGTCTTTGGTGAAACATTTTTACAGTCAAAAATACTAAGAAGGATACAAACTTTTTAGTCAAACAAACGTTCAATAATGAGCAAAGTTAAGTTTTATTTTTAATTATATCTGAATGAAAGGGAGCAGTAGATTTACTAAAAATTTAGAGTAAATTTAACTGAAATACTGAAAGCTTTTTAAAAAAATAGTAGATTTAATTGACCTTCACTAAGTTACAAGGTACAGGAAGGAATTTAATTCAGTTCAATTATATTTCGTAATCCCCCACATCTTTACATCTAAACCTCTCTAACTGGCCTAAAGCGCTCTCAGTGAGCGTCTCCCCCACAGCGTCAAGATCAAAGCTTAGGTCAGTTGCAGAAAGCGGAAAGATCAAGCTGTGGCACGAAGAAGTTCAGGGAGGAGATCCACCCATGTCCACTCATAGCAACCCACAGGGTGACCTCTGTGGCCTGCCCCAGATGGCGCCCATTCTTCATAATGCCGTTTTAGCTGCAGCCACTGACCCTGACTGCTTGGTCAACATCTATCAGTGGAACAAAGGAGTTTCAGGTGTTTTCACAGAACTCAGGTAAAAATGAGAACTTTGGATCTCATGGTATGGTGATACAGTTGTGCTCAAAAGTTTACATACCCCAGCAGAATTTATGATTTCTTGGCCATTTTCCAGAGAATATGAATAACAACACATAAGCTTTTCTGTCACACATGGTTATTAGTTGGGTAAAGACATTTATCAACAAACAACTGTTTACTCTTTTTAAATCATAATGACAATGATCACACTGTTTTTACCCTCTTTTTATATATATATAAAAAAATCATCTTGATTATTCTTATATTGTTTTGTTTGGTTATTTTCAGTCATATTATGGTCTGTTGTATCCATGTGGCCGGCTAAAGCTGCTGAGCTCATCTGCCTGCATTTATTTGTTTTTTAAACACCAGCGTGAGAACAAAAGAGCTTATTTTGAGCTGTAAACCATGTGGTGATACTATGGAGTAACCAAAAATAAAGCCTTCATAAAGCATAAAACCCTGCTTTAAGACATGAGCTTCAATCACTTTTGTTCATTTCCTTTCAACTGTTTGTTTAATGAGATACATTTGATGTGAGAAGACATTCTGTTCACTAAACACGTTTCCTTTGAGAATATTTTTTTGTTTGTTTATTTTGTTGATAGTCTCAGCCTGCTGTGTGGAAAGTTCAACATGAATTGATTGCAGATCTACAGATCATCAACTTGTGGTACACAGCTAATTTTGGCGACTGTTACAGGAGGTGTGGATTTTATAATACTATTAATTCATAGATAGAAAAAAAAACTGGGAATATTTGTTGTGATTTCAGCACTAACATGCGTGCTCCTCTCTTCCCTTAGGCTCCTTGTTACGTTACCTTGACGACACTCCAACCTTGATGCATATAAAGTGTAAATGTAGCTCAGATCTCTGGCTTTTAGCATGATAAACTCAAACATTTATCAAAACCACTTTGTGAACATCTTTGTTTTAGATTAGACTGTATCTCAGCTTCTCTCTGTATGTTTGGAGAAAGCTGTCCTAAAGAATAAATCTCAGAGGTAGTGACTTTCTATCAGTCAACACTGAACTGAGAGCAAGCTTAATGCATTATAACACAGCTTGTACACAAACAATGTGTCTATGACTGTTCGAATTTCACCAGGAGAAGCTTAAATAGATTGAAATAAGAAATTCTGGTAACACTTTACATTAGGAACACATATTCACCATTAACTAGGTGCTTATTAACATGCATATAAGTAGCTTACTAGCCTCTAATTAGTATTTATCAAGCATGCATTAACCCCTTATAAATTACTGTTTTTGTGGTACTGCTTTTACAAGGCTCTAATAACTTACTGGCTATTCACATTATTATTTAGCTACAAAAATGCATTAATTTGTAGTCAATAAGTAATAATTAGGAGTTAATATATGGAGAAGTCTTAATTCATGGTGTAATAGAGGTAGAATAAGGGGTTAATGCATGCTTAAAAAATACTAATTAGGGGCTAGTAAGCTACTTGCATGGATGTTAATAAGTACCAAGTTAATGGTGAATATGTGTACCTAACATAAAGTGTTACCAAAATTTCTGTTATGCTTGACTGTTTTTAGAAAGATAAGAAGATGAAACCCACAGAATAAATGAAAACCAAATACCGCTAACTAACTTCATGAATTTTTTTTTTCTATGAAATTATTTCGTGTTGTCTGAAAATTGAATCAAGTTTTGTGAATTTTATTTGTTTTTGTCAAACCTATTTGTGTTTTGTGGAATTATTTTGTCCTGACCAAACACGTGAGCTCAAACCTGACTTTCTTTCTCTGAAACCTGTGACATAGGTTACCTTTACTCACACTTTAAACATATATTTTGATGCTGTTTTCATGTAACAACAACATGTCAGCCAGTGAATTTATTGTTACTGCTTTTTTATGTAGTTTAGTTTAAATGTTTTTTGAGGAAAAGAGGAATGGTCATTAGTTTCTCCTAAACTAATGGTCTGAAATAAACAATGGAAGAACTTTTTTAACTCTCCACAGTCTGCCTCTGTTTCTCACAGGCTTTCTCAGTTTCATCAGCTGAAGCGTCTGTAGCACCTTCTTCAGCTGTGGTACTGGAGCCAGGAGAGACTGATGGGACAGGATCTTCAGGAAAACAGGCTGGAGTTTCTGCTTCTTAATGAACTAGGATATTAGATGACAAGTTTCTCTCATTTTCGTCCTTAAGGTAACTAGAAATGGCTCGAGTGATGAAAAGTCAAAGAATTCCATGAAAAAAATATAATGTTGCAATAAATCACCTTGCAAGTTCATGAAGATCATGTTTATCCAGTTTGCTTCTGTGAATGTAACTATAAAGTGTCTTTATTTACCGAAAGAAACAAGAACAAGTCAAGTGTTTTTGTTTTATCCCTTGTGAAAAATGTCAATAGACCCAAATTCACTCTTAAGTCCAGAAAAATGTCTTAGTCTAAGTTGTAAAAAGACAAAAACTGAGGCCTGAATATCTTGTTAATTAAAACATTTATGAGGTCAGAAGATTTAACTTGAAGGTTTCTTGAAAAAAATAATAATGTCAGACACAACTAACTGAATTTTCTTACTGGAAAAATGATGAAAGATTTCTTTGACTGTTATGGACTCTTGGAAAGCTTGTTGTAGGGAAAAGTAATTTATTCAATTATGGCTCATGGACATAAAAACATCTCAGTTTGTCTGGTTCAAGACACTGATGCTGTAAAGAGAAATACAACTGCAAAACCTTAAAATGTACCAACATTTTTATTTTGTAAGGCAGGCTGGAGTTTTTGTTCCAGCTTAGTTAAAGGCAGGCTGGAGTTTTTGTTCCAGCTTAGTTAAAGGCAGGCTGGAGTTTTTGTTCCAGGATGGTGGAGCAGACTGGTGTTTGAGTCAGGATGGTGGAGCAGACTGGTGTTTGAGTCAGGATGGTGGAGCAGACTGGTGTTTGAGTCAGGATGGTGGAGCAGACTGGTGTTTGAGTCAGGATGGTGGAGCAGACTGGTGTTTGAGTCAGGATGGTGGAGCAGACTGGTGTTTGAGNATACAACTGCAAAACCTTAAAATGTAACAACATTTTTATTTTGTAAGGCAGGCTGGAGTTTTTGTTCCAGCTTAGTTAAAGGCAGGCTGGAGTTTTTGTTCCAGCTTAGTTAAAGGCAGGCTGGAGTTTTTGTTCCAGGATGGTGGAGCAGACTGGTGTTTGAGTCAGGATGGTGGAGCAGACTGGTGTTTGAGTCAGGATGGTGGAGCAGACTGGTGTTTGAGTCAGGATGGTGGAGCAGGCTGGTGTTTGAGTCAGGATGGTGGAGCAGACTGGTGTTTGAGTCTGGATGGTGGAGCAGACTGGTGTTTGAGTCAGGATGGTGGAGCAGACTGGTGTTTGAGTCAGGATGGTGGAGCAGACTGGTGTTTGAGTCAGGATGGTGGAGCAGACTGGTGTTTGAGTCTGGATGGTGGAGCAGACTGGTGTTTGAGTCTGGATGGTGGAGCAGACTGGTGTTTGAGTCAGGATGGTGAAGCAGGCTGGTGTTTGTGTCAGGTTTGTTGAAGTCAGGCAGGAGTTTTGGTGTCAGGATGGTTGAAGCAGGCTGGAGTGTGTCAGGAAGGTTTGTTAGGACCTTTTAAAAACTGTCCGAAAGACTCGACCGAAGAACTTTTTCAGTCTCCTCAGTCGGCCTCTCTTTTTCACTGGTTCCTCCGTCACTGTGGATTCATCAGCGAATGGCCTCGTCTCCTCCTCTTCCTCCTCACAGTCCCCTGCTGTACAGTGAGAAGCAGCGCTTCCATCAGCTGAGGCGTCTTTAGCACCTTCAGCTGTGGTACTGGAGCCAGGGGAGACTGATTGGACAGGATGTTCAGGAAGGCAGGCTGGAGATGTTTGAGCTCTCTGCTCTTCCTCTGCCTCTGGAGTGAAGAGGAGCTCCACATCGAAGTCATCGACGTGGCCGTAGATCATTTTCTCATTGGCTTCCTCCACACTGCAAAGATCATCATGTGAAGATTAGTATCCTGATGTTTAATAACCATTATGAAAACATCCGGCAGCATAAATCAGTCACTTACTAGTCACTGGTGTCTGCCTCCTCTTCCAGGTGAGCCATTGTAATAAACGGATGTTGAAGAGCTTCACCTGGACTGATCCTCTGATCAGGGTCAGACTGGAGGACACATTTCAGGAGGCTCAGAAAAGCCCTGCGATCTGCTACCTCGATGTTATCTCCCAGGTAAGGATAGAGCTGCAATTGAAAACACACGAAGAAGCTCAGTTTATCTGAATAAATAACTAATAAGTGTGTATTCACTGATTAAAATTGGACACTTACTGTAACAAGATCGTCCAGGTTATTCAGAGCTCTCTCTGATTGTTTGGGCTTGAGTCCAGAGTCTTTTTCTATGAGATAACCTCAGATGTTCTCTTTTTGTATGAGTTGCACAGTCCAGTAAACCGGAAATTGGGAAATTTCGGTTTGGATAGTATAAACTATGTACTCAAGTCTATGGAAATAGAGTAGTTTTTGATAAATAGTTTCTTTTAAAACCTGTTAAAAATATTTTTAGAAACATATTCTACCACCTTGAGGATTTTCATATTACTACAATGGTCTGAAGTTGTATTTTGGCCCTTAAACACATCTTTTCTGCTTTGCTTTTAGCTCTGTTTGAGGTGTCGGTTTTACTGCTTTTATTGTTTCTTCTACTGTTTTTGTTGATTTATTGTTTCTATCATTTTTTCTTATTTATCCACAAATCTTAAATCAATTATATTCACGTTATGTTATGAAGAATAAGATCAGTCACAGCTTTAGTTTTTCTGACAGTGCAGGTAAGAGCATGTTACCTTAAGCCACCACTTTGGAGTATGGAAATGCCGATTCAGCTTGAAATATTTGTGGGTGAAGCTGCCGGCGTCCAGCAGCACCAGCCGACCAACTGGGTCCTGCAGTTGCTACAGGAAGTAGACTCTATCTCGTATTTCTTTGTGCACTAAAGTTTACAGACCAACACAAACCTGAAATTAGACGGATGGTTTTCCAATATTTGTGCAATGTTAATGAAAAATGTACAATGTAACTTACATTCTGGTACTCAGAGTTCGACGTGAACAGGTATCCGCTGACAGACAGCAGCGTCAGGATACAACCAAGACCCCACATGTCTATGGCCTCGGTGAAGTGGAGGCCAAGGAGCACTTCAGGTGCTCTGTTTGAAAACCAAAAGAGTGCATGAGTACATTGTAATAAACGTGTGTTATAAAGCTTGTAATAACCTCATCCTGAACAAATATCTGTAAAAAAAAACATCTGAGTTCTGCAGAGAGACCTTACCTGCATCCGACAGGCTGCACAGTCATACGGCGGGACTGAAGTGCCCAGACCTCCCTATTTGGTTTCAGATAGTCGAACTGTGACTTCCCGACCAAGACCACCAAGTGGTCGTAATACAACAGTCCCTTCAGGTCAGCGTGGATGACGCCAAGTTCTTTAAGGGCATCAAGAGCCGTCAGCAGCTGCAGGAGGAAAGAGGAGCACACACAGAGAGTTACAGAGACTGTGAAGAAGTCTTTCTGTGAGTCAGTCTACAAATAATGACTCTGATTTACTTTTGAACCTATTTCACCACTGTCCACAAACTTCTTACCTGTAATGCGACCGGCCTGATCTCATTGAGAGAGAGCGGCTCCCACTGCCTGTCCTTCATCAGCTGGAACAGGCTCCTGTCCAGCATCTCGAAAGACAAGCAGGTCAGACCTTTGTGGTCGAACATTTCAAAGAAATGAACGACACGTGTCTTGACTGGGTCAAGGACACGAATGGTCTGGAGCATTTTAAGCTGTAAACATAAGAAAAACAAGACCACACATTGAATACAGCAGTAAAGAAGAAAATGTAGAAAATAGTGTATATTTGTTTTTCTGGTAACACTTTACACTAAGGGTCCCTTAATAAACGTTAGTTAACACATTGTTAAGCATTAAGTAACAGTTTAATAATGTGTTAATAATCATTATAATGCATTACCTAACATTTACTCAGCTCAGAGTTGATCAATACATTATTAAGCATTTAAAAAAGTCACATATCATAATCAGTTGTCCTTATGTAGGTTTTATTCTTTATTTGCTAATATATTAGTAATTCTAAATATTTCTCCATATGAATCATTACTAATGGTGTTACTGCACTAATCGTTCTTTAATACAGTACTTACTATGAGTCTTGAGTCATTATTTTCTAATGCTGTGACCTGTAGTCCTTCATAAACATTACTTGACCACAGTTCACTTTTACTGAATGCTTTTTGGACCCTAATTTGAAAAGTGTAATAATTTGCAGCAAAGGACTTGAAGGACCTTACCTCTCTCTCTGAGGCTCTTCTGTCGTTGAAGGTGACAAATTTAAGAGCCACGTCCTTTGCTGTGGTTAAATTCACAGACTTTGCAACCTTTCCGAAGGTTCCTTCTCCGACAAAGTCCAGGACCTGGTAACGACTGGTACGACTGGAAACAATGTCGTTGGGTTGCACGATGAAATTTTCATCTGCTGATAAACAGCGCGA
>RPOG01004191.1:18479-48957 GCA_008086565.1 Thalassoma bifasciatum
CTGGTGTTTGAGTCAGGATGGTGGAGCAGGCTGGTGTTTGAGTCAGGATGGTGGAGCAGACTGGTGTTTGAGTCAGGATGGTGGAGCAGACTGGTGTTTGAGTCTGGATGGTGAAGCAGACTGGTGTTTGAGTCTGGATGGTTGAAGCAGGCTGGTGTTAGAGTCAGGATGGTGGAGCAGGCTGGTGTTTGAGTCTGGATGGTGAAGCAGACTGGTGTTTTAGTCAGGATGATGGAGCAGACTGGTGTTTGTGTCTGGATGGTGGAGCAGACTGGTGTTTGAGTCTGGATGGTGGAGCAGACTGGTGTTTGTGTCTGGATGGTGGAGCAGACTGGTGTTTGAGTCTGGATGGTGGAGCAGACTGGTGTTTGTGTCTGGATGGTGGAGCTGACTGGTGTTTTAGTCAGGATGGGTGAAGCAGGCTGGAGTGTGTCAGGAAGGTTTGTTAGGAACTTTTAAAAACGGTCCGAAAGACTCGACTGAAGAATTTTTTCAGTCTCCTCAGTCGGCCTCTCTTTTTCACTGGTTCCTCCGTCACCGTGGATTCATCAGCGAATGGCCTTGTCTCCTCCTCTTCCTCCTCACAGTCCCCTGCTGTACAGTGAGGAGCAGCGCTTCCATCAGCTGAGGCGTCTTTAGCACCTTCAGCTGTGGTACTGGAGCCAGGGGAGACTGATTGGACAGGATGTTCAGGAAGGCAGGCTGGAGATGTTTGTTCCCTCTGCTCTTCCTCTGCCTCTGGAGTGAAGAGGAGCTCTACATCGAAGTCATCGACGTGGCCGTAGATCATTTTCTCATTGGCTTCCTCCACACTGCAAAGATCATCATGTGAAGATTAGTATCCTGATGTTTAATAATCATTATGAAAACATCTGGCAGCATAAATCAGTCACTTACTAGTCACTGGTGTGTGCCTCCTCTTCCAGGTGAGCCATTGTTATAAACGGATGTTGAAGAGCTTCACCTGGACTGATCCTCTGATCAGGGTCAGACTGGAGGACACATTTCAGGAGGCTCAGAAAAGCCCTGCGATCTGCCACCTCGATGTTATCTCCCAGGTAAGGATAGAGCTGCAATTGAAAACACACCAAGAAGCTCAGTTTATCTGAATAAATAACTAACAAGTGTGTATTCACCGATTAAAATTGGATACTTACTGTAACAAGATCGTCCAGGTTATTCAGAGCTCTCTCTGATTGTTTGGGCTTGAGTCCAGAGTCTTTCTCATACTCTATTGGAGTCTACAAGAGAAAAACATACTCAACGTGTCAGGTCATTTGGCCTTTAACCCTTTAAAGCCAAACCTATCATATTTGATACATGAGTTCAGATACCTTTATCTCATCAAAATGATAAATAGTTTCTTTTAAAACCTGTTAAAAATATTTTTAGAAACAAATTCTACCACCTTGAGGATTTTCATATCACTACAGTTGGCTGAAGTTGTATTTTGGCCCTTAAACACATCTTCTATGCTTTGCTTTTAGCTCTGTTTGAGGTGTCGGTTTTACTGTTTTTATTGTTTCTTTTACTGTTTTTGTTGATTTATTGTTTCTATCATTTTTTCTTATTTATCCACAAATCTTAAATCAATTATATTCACGTCATGTTATGAAGAACAAGATCAGTCACAGCTTTAGTTTTTCTGACAGTGCAGGTAAGAGCATGTTACCTTAAGCCACCACTTTGGAGTATGGAAATGCCGATTCAGCTTGAAATATTTGTGGGTGAAGCTGCCGGCGTCCAGCAGGTGGTCGGCTGGTTGACCCAGGACATCAACGATGTCCTTCATCTGAGATAGAGCATAAAGAAACACGTGAGTTCAAATGTCTGGTTGGGTTTGGACTTTAATCTGGGATGGTTTTCCAATATTTGTGCAATGTTAATGAAAAATGTACAATGTAACTTACATTCTGGTACTCAGAGTTCAACGAGAACAGGTATCCACTGATAGACAGCACCGTCAGGATACAACCAAGACCCCACATGTCTATGGCCTCGGTGAAGTGGAGGCCAAGGAGCACTTCAGGTGCTCTGTTTGAAAACCAAAAGAGTGCATGAGTACATGGTAATAAACGTGTGTTATAAAGCTTGAAATAACCTCATCCTGAACAAATATCTGTAAAAAAAACAAAAAACATCTGAGTTCTGCAGAGAGACCTTACCTGCATCCGACAGGCTGCACAGTCATACCCGCCCTGACTTCACGGGTCTGGAGGGATAAACCAAAGTCTATCAGCTTGACACTGAAGGGCTGGTTCTGGTGGTTCACCAGCATTATGTTGTCAGGCTTCAGGTCAGCGTGGATGACGCCAAGTTCTTTAAGGGCATCAAGAGCCGTCAGCAGCTGCAGGAGGAAAGAGGAGCACACACACAGAGTTACAGAGACTGTTAAGAAGTGTTTCTGTGAGTCAGTCTACAAATAATGACTCTGATTTACTTTTGAACCTATTTTACAAGTGTCCACAAACTTCTTACCTGTAATGCGACCGGCCTGATCTCATTGAGAGAGAGCGGCTCCCACTGCCTGTCCTTCATCAGCTGGAACAGGCTCCTGTCCAGCATCTCGAAAGACAAGCAGGTCAGACCTTTGTGGTCGAACATTTCAAAGAAATGAACGACGCGTGTCTTGACTGGGTCAAGGACACGAATGGTCTGGAGCATTTTAAGCTGTAAACATAAGAAAAACAAGACCACACATTGAATACAGCAGTAAAGAAGAAAACGTAGAAAATAGTGTGTATTTGTTTTTCTGGTAACTCTTTACAATAAGGGTCCCTTAATAAACATTAGTTAATACATTACTAAGCATTAAGCAACAGTTTAATAATGTGTTACTAATCATTATAATGCATTACCTAACATTAACTCAGCTCAGAGTTAATCAATTATTCTTTTAAGTTATTCTTATTGTGATATGTTTCACATTATATTGTCTTGTTTGCTTATACAAGTTTCAATTTCCACTGCAGGACGAATGAAGGAATATCATTTTTTATTTCGTCTTAAAATGTGAAAAGTGTAATAATTTGCAGCGAAGGACTTGAAGGACCTTACCTCTCTCTCTGAGGCTCTTCTGTCGTTGAAGGTGACAAATTTAAGAGCCACGTCCTTTGCTGTGGTTAAATTCACAGACTTTGCAACCTTTCCGAAGGTTCCTTCTCCGACAAAGTCCAGGACCTGGTAACGACTGGTACGACTGGAAACAATGTCGTTGGGTTGCACGATGAAATTTTCATCTGCTGGTAAACAGCGCGACGATAAAACACGAGACATTCTCAAAGTAAAAGGTTTTCCGCACAGTTGTAACACAACGAGGGTCTTGCACTAACTCGGTCGGTGAGTTGAGGTGAAGTGAAGCTCTGAATTCTCCAAACAGTGAGTAGAAGAGTGGAGTGGGTTCTAAAGGACTGTTAGCATCACAGACCACACTGTGACACCAGTTCAAATGACAACATTCTACAGCGGTTACCATGACAATGCTACAGTACAAACTAGCTTCATGAACTATGATAAACTTAAACATAAACATAACGTCACAATAAATCAGTCTGCAAGTTCATGGAAATCTTGTTTACTCAGTTAGTGAATGTAACCTGGAAGTGTCTTTATTTACTGAAAGAAACAAGAACAAGTCAAATGTTTTTGTCTTATTTTTTTATGACAAATGTCCCAATAGACCCAATACGGGTTCAATTTACTCTCAAGTCCAGAGAAATGTCATAGTCTAAGTCAGGGATCCCCAACTCTATTAATCAGAGGTCCAGGATTTTACCCGACAGTTACCTTGGGGGCCGGACCCTCAAATAAAAATTAAATAAAAATTAAATAAAAATCAAATTTTGGCGTAACGTTGTTTGATGTTTATTTTTCATATATTTTACACAAGCCCAAACTTTACTTTCTTTCTCTGAAACCTGTGACATGATTCACCTTAACTCAAACTTTAAACATCTATTTTTGATGCTGTTTAATGTAACAACCATGTCAGCCAGTGAATTCATTGTTTTTGCTTTTTATTTTGTTCATTTTGAATGTGTTTTTTTTTTTTTTTTCGGAAAGAGGATGGTCATTAGTTTTTCCTCCTGAAAATGGTCCGAAAGACTCAACTGAAGAACTTTTTTAACTCTCCTCAGTCTGCTTTCTTGCTTTCATCAGCTGAAGCGTCTTTAGCACCTTCTTCAGCTGTGGTACTGGAGCCAGGAGAGACTGATGGGACAGGATCTTCAGGAAAACAAGCTGGAGTTTCTGCTTCTTAATGAATCATGATAAAAATAAAATGACTCAAGTTTACCTCATTTTGTCCTAAAGATAATTAGAAACGACCCAAATGATGTCATGTCAAAGAATTCCATGAAGAAAATATGTTGCAATAAATCACTTTGTAAGTTCATGAAGATCATGTTTATCCAGTTTGCTTCTGTGAATGTAACTATAAATTGTCTTTATATACCAAAAGAAACAAGAGCAAGTCAAGTGTTTTTGTTTTATCCCTTGTGAAAAATGTCAATAGACCCAAATTCATTCTTAAGTCCAGAAAAATGTCTTAGTCTAAGTTATAGAAAGACAAAAACTGAGGCCTGAATATCTTGTTAATTAAAACATTTATGAGGTCAGAAGATTTAACTTGAAGGTTTCTTGAAAAAAAGAATAATGTCAGACACAACTAACTGAATTTTCATACTCGAAAAATGATGAAAGATTTCTTTCACTGTTATGGACTCTTGGAAAGCATGTTGTGGGGAAAAGTAATTTATTCAATTATGGCTGATGGACATAAAAACATCACAGTTTGTCTGGTTCAAGACACTGATGCTGTAAAGAGAAATACAACTGCAAAACCTTAAAATGTAACAACATTTTTATTTTGTAAGGCAGGCTGGAGTTTTTGTTCCAGCTTAGTTAAAGGCAGGCTGGAGTTTTTGTTCCAGCTTAGTTAAAGGCAGGCTGGAGTTTTTGTTCCAGCTTAGTTAAAGGCAGGCTGGAGTTTTTGTTCCAGCTTAGTTAAAGGCAGGCTGGAGTCTTTGTTCCAGGATGGTGGAGCAGGCTGGTGTTTGAGTCAGGATGGTGGAGCAGACTGGTGTTAGAGTCAGGATGGTGGAGCTGACTGGTGTTTGAGTCAGGATGGTGGAGCAGACTGGTGTTTGAGTCAGGATGGTGGAGCAGACTGGTGTTTGAGTCAGGATGGTGGAGCAGACTGGTGTTTGANTTAGTTAAAGGCAGGCTGGAGTTTTTGTTCCAGCTTAGTTAAAGGCAGGCTGGAGTTTTTGTTCCAGCTTAGTTAAAGGCAGGCTGGAGTCTTTGTTCCAGGATGGTGGAGCAGGCTGGTGTTTGAGTCAGGATGGTGGAGCAGACTGGTGTTAGAGTCAGGATGGTGGAGCTGACTGGTGTTTGAGTCAGGATGGTGGAGCAGACTGGTGTTTGAGTCAGGATGGTGGAGCAGACTGGTGTTTGAGTCTGGATGGTGGAGCAGACTGGTGTTTGAGTCTGGATGGTGGAGCAGACTGGTGTTTGAGTCAGGATGGTGGAGCAGACTGGTGTTAGAGTCAGGATGGTGGAGCAGGCTGGTGTTTGAGTCTGGATGGTGGAGCAGACTGGTGTTTGAGTCTGGATGGTGGAGCAGACTGGTGTGTGAGTCTGGATGGTGGAGCAGACTGGTGTTTGAGTCTGGATGGTGGAGCAGACTGGTGTTTGAGTCTGGATGGTGGAGCAGACTGGTGTTTGAGTCTGGATGATGGAGCAGGCTGGTGTTTGAGTCAGGTTTGTTGAAGTCAGGCAGGAGTGTTGGTGTCAGGATGGTTGAAGCAGGCTGGAGGTTTGGTGTCAGGATGGTTGAAGCAGGCTGGAGTGTGTCAGGAAGGTTTGTTAGGACCTTTTAAAAACGGTCCGAAAGACTCGACCGAAGAACTTTTTCAGTCTCCTCAGTCGGCCTCTCTTTTTCACTGGTTCCTCCGTCACTGTGGATTCATCAGCGATCGGCTCCTCCTCTTCCTCCTCACAGTCCCCTGCTGTACAGTGAGGAGCAGCGCTTCCATCAGCTGAGGTGTCTTTAGCACCTTCAGCTGTGGTACTGGAGCCAGGGGAGACTGATTGGACAGGATGTTCAGGAAGGCAGGCTGGAGATGTTTGTTCTCCCTGCTCTTCCTCTGCCTCTGGAGTGAAGAGGAGCTCCACATCGATGTCATCGACGTGGCCGTAGATCATTTTCTCATTGGCTTCCTCCACACTGCAAAGATCATCATGTGAAGATTAGTATCCTGATGTTTAATAATCATTATGAAAACATCTGGCAGCATAAATCAGTCACTTACTAGTCACTGGTGTGTGCCTCCTCTTCCAGGTGAGCCATTGTAATAAACGGATGTTGAAGAGCTTCACCTGGACTGATCCTCTGATCAGGGTCAGTCTGGAGGACACATTTCAGGAGGCTCAGAAAAGCCCTGCGATCTGCCACCTCGATGTTATCTCCCAGGTAAGGATAGAGCTGCAATTGAAAACACACGAAGAAGCTCAGTTTATCTGAATAAATAACTAATAAGTGTGTATTCACTGATTAAAATTGGATACTTACTGTAACAAGATCGTCCAGGTTATTCAGAGCTCTCTCTGATTGTTTGGGCTTGAGTCCAGAGTCTTTTTCATACTCTATTGGAGTCTACAAGAGAAAAACATACTCAACGTGTCAGGTCATTTGGCCTTTAACCCTTTAAAGCCAAACCTATCATATTTGATACATGAGTTCAGATACCTTTATCTCATCAAAATGATAAATAGTTTCTTTTAAAACATGTGAAAAATATTTTTAGAAACATATTCTACCACCTTGAGGATTTTCATATCACTACAATCATCTGAAGTGGTATTTTGGCCCTTAAACACATCTTTTCTGCTTTGCTTTTAGCTCTGTTTGAGGTGTCAGTTTAAGTGTTTTTATTGTTTCTTTTACTGTTTTTGTTGATTTATTGTTTCTATCATTTTTATTGTTTGATGACACTGACAGTTTCTTGAATACTATTTTTAGCTTAGGACTGTTTACAGCACTTTGGCCAACGCTGTTGCATTTTAAAGTGCTTTATAAATAAAGCTGAGTTGAGTTTTCAAAATGTCTGCTCTCATGAAATCATCCAATCCAATATTTACAGGAAAGTTATGACTTCATTTTCAAGAAGTTGCAGCAAGAATAATAGTGAAAGAGTTACTTAAAACAAACAAACAAACAAACAAAAAAATAAGAATAAGCATTTTCTGCATGAAATAACTGCATATTTACTAAAAGATTTTAATAAAATGCAGAAAATTGTTCGCAAAATTGTCCAGTGTGTCAAATGTCAAATTTGTGGATTTTGTTCTAAGAGTTATTTATTATTATTAGTTATTTAGTTTATTCGTTTATTCGTTAACATTAGATGTTTCAGGAACATGTCACTAGGCCCATGAACTGTGTTAAATCTTATTTATCCACAAATCTTAAATCAATTATATTCACGTCATGTTATGAAGAATAAGATCAGTCACAGCTTTAGTTTTTCTGACAGTGTAGGTAAGAGCATGTTACCTTAAGCCACCACTTTGGAGTATGGAAATGCCGATTCAGCTTGAAATATTTGTGGGTGAAGCTGCCGGCGTCCAGCAGGTGGTCGGCTGGTTGACCCAGGACGTCAACGATGTCCTTCATCTGAGATAGAGCATAAAGAAACACGGGATTTCAAATGTCTGGTTGTGTTTGGACTTTAATCTGGGATGGTTTTCCAATATTTGTGCAATGTTAATGAAAAATGTACAAAATAACTTACATTCTGGTACTCAGAGTTCAACGAGAACAGGTATCCACTGATAGACAGCACCGTCAGGATACAACCAAGACCCCACATGTCTATGGCCTCGGTGAAGTGGAGGCCAAGGAGCACTTCAGGTGCTCTGTTTGAAAACCAAAAGAGTGCATGAGTACATGGTAATAAACGTGTGTTATAAAGCTTGTAATAACCTCATCCTGAACAAACATCTGTAAAAAAAAAACATCTGAGTTCTGCAGAGAGACCTTACCTGCATCCGACAGGCTGCACAGTCATACCCGCCCTGACTTCACGGGTCTGGAGGGATAAACCAAAGTCTATCAGCTTGACACTGAAGGGCTGGTTCTGGTGGTTCACCAGCATTATGTTGTCAGGCTTCAGGTCAGCGTGGATGACGCCAAGTTCTTTAAGGGCATCAAGAGCCGTCAGCAGCTGCAGGAGGAAAGAGGAGCACACACAGAGTTACAGAGACTGTTAAGAAGTCTTTCTGTGAGTCAGTCTACAAATAATGACTCTGATTTACTTTTGAACCTATTTCACCTCTGTCCACAAACTTCTTACCTGTAATGCGACCGGCCTGATCTCATTGAGAGAGAGCGGCTCCCACTGCCTGTCCTTCATCAGCTGGAACAGGCTCCTGTCCAGCATCTCGAAAGACAAGCAGGTCAGACCTTTGTGGTCGAACATTTCAAAGAAATGAACGACACGTGTCTTGACTGGGTCAAGGACACGAATGGTCTGGAGCATTTTAAGCTGTAAACATAAGAAAAACAAGACCACACATTGAATACAGCAGTAAAGAAGAAAATGTAGAAAATAGTGTATATTTGTTTTTCTGGTAACTCTTTACAATAAGGGTCCCTTAATAAATGTTAGTTAATACATTACTAAGCATTAAGCAACAGTTTAATAATGTGTTAATAATCATTATAATGCATTACCTAACATTAACTCAGCTCAGAGTTAATCAATTATTCTTTTAAGTTATTCTTATTGTGATATTTTTCACATTATATTGTCTTGTTTGCTTATACAAGTTTCAATTTCCACTGCAGGACGAATGAAGGAATATCATTTTTTATTTCGTCTTAAAATGTGAAAAGTGTAATAATTTGAAGCGAAGGACTTGAAGGACCTTACCTCTCTCTCTGAGGCTCTTCTGTCGTTGAAAGTGACAAATTTAAGAGCCACGTCCTTTGCTGTGGTTAAATTCACAGACTTTGCAACCTTTCCGAAGGTTCCTTCTCCGACAAAGTCCAGGACCTGGTAACGACTGGTACGACTGGAAACAATGTCGTTGGGTTGCACGATGAAATTTTCATCTGCTGGTAAACAGCGCGACGATAAAACACGAGACATTCTCAAAGTAAAAGGTTTTCCGCACAGTTGTAACACAACGAGGGTCTTGCACTAACTCGGTCGGTGAGTTGAGGTGAAGTGAAGCTCTGAATTCTCCAAACAGTGAGTAGAAGAGTGGAGTGGGTTCTAAAGGACTGTTAGCATCACAGACCACACTGTGACACCAGTTCAAATGACAACATTCTACAGCGGTTACCATGACAATGCTACAGTACAAACTAGCTTCATGAACTATGATCAATACAAAATGATCAAACTTTCTCTCATTTTTGTCCTTAAGATAAGTAGAAATGGCTCAAGTGATGTAAAGTCACAATAACTCAGTCTGCAAGTTCATGGAAATCTTGTTTACTCAGTTTGCTTCTGTGAATGTAACCTGGAAGTGTCTTTATTTACTGAAAGAAACAAGAGCAAGTCAAGTGTTTTTGTCTTATTTGTAATGAAAAATGTCTCAATGGATGCAAAATGGGTCAAATCTACCCTAAAGTTCAGAGAAATGTCATTGTCTAAGTCAAGGGTCACCAACTACATTTACCAGAGGGCCAGAATTTTACAGGACAGTCACCTTGGGGGCTGGATCCTCAAATAAAAATTAAATAAAAATCAAATTTTGGCATAACATTGTTATTTGATGTTTATTTTTCATATATTTTTCCATGTCATTACAAAACTTAAGGCATTTTTTATCTTTATGAGTCAGGCTCCAATCACCTGTACCAAAGTCAACCGATTTTGAAATCCAGTCACGGGCCGGATTGGACGGTTTGATGGGCCAGGTTCGGTCCGCGGGCCGCCAGTTGATGATCACTGGTCTAAGTTATATAAAGACAGAAAATTATGTCTGAATATCTTGCAAATTAAAACAAAAAAATAGAAAAGTTGTTTTGGGTACTAGATAATAAAATACTTAAAAATAAAACGCTAAAAATACTAAAATATTTAATAATAAAATGCGAATCAAATAAGAAAACATATAGAATAGTTGTTCATTGTATTTTGTTTTGATTTTAAAAAGAATAATAATTACTGGAGAAAGTATTTTAATCTGAACTTTTTTTTAATCCATTACATTTCAGGGTACCCCAATTGGACCTCAGGCCACCCCATTTGGGGTCCCTACCCAAAGGTTGAGAAACACGGGTCTAAAGTATAAAAATACAAAAATGATGTCTGAATATCTTGTAAATTAAACCATACCTCAGTTCAGAACATTTAACTTGTAGGGTTCTCGAATAAAAGAGAAACACAACACAACACAACAAACAGAATTTTCTTTCTCCATCAAAAGATTTCTTTCACTGTAATCAAATCTTCCATGCCTCCTATTTGTGGGGAGAAGTAATTTCTATATGGCTGATGGACATAAGAACACAACAGTTTTGTCAAGAAACTGATGCTGTTAGCTCAAACATGCTGCAAAACCTCCAAATGTAGCAAGAGTATTTTCATTTTGTAATCACTTGAGGATGAAATGTCTTCCTCGACAGAAGATACATCACATTCACATGATAAGCCCAGAAAAATGTCACATTTGAAGGTACTAGAAGGCTAAAAAAATAAGGCCTGGGTTGCCTGTAGAAAAAAAAAATCTGCTTATGGGAAAAAGAAACTGACATGCTTACTCCCCTGGAAATTAAAAATATTTAAAATTCAAGAAACATTCAAGGGCTGCTCTTTTGTAATTAATAAAGGCTGCTCAGGCGTACCCTTTGGCTTGAAATAAGACATTTTTCTGAACTTACCAGATTTATTTCACCTGAATTAAATGTCAGAGCTATTTGCGAATAAAAAGATAAAAACACATCATTAGTTTTGACTTTTTGCAGTTTAAAGTGTATATTATGTTATATATAAAGTGTAAAATCAAAGAAAAAAGTCCTCGGTGCAGCTTAAGAAAAGACACTATCATGGAAAAATAGCTCTCTGTCACTCTTACTGGTAGATCTGGGTAAGTGAACTCAACTAAAAAGCAGCAGATCCATGATTATACTCAGATGTTGAAAAACAGAATTCAAAAACATAAAGTTGATTAACCCCTTAGGAACAACAATTAAAATATTACTATTCAAACTGCGCTTGTTTACATCACTTCCCAAGCTGAATACATATCATCACATTTATTTCAGTATTGAGAAATACAGCCTTGACATGTCTGTAAATAAGAGTAAAATGTACATCTTTTATGGTTTAATGCACTTTTGTCACAATTTTTCTGGACATAAGTCTCAACATTTTTTTTTAATAATGGGATTCAATGGTTGTAATGATGTATAGCAAAAGTTTTATGCAAAAACAAAACTACAGCTTGTAAAAATGTCGTAGCTGCTCAGGATAGGTCCCCCCACGCGCTACATAAACACAGAAAGTCACTTGTGCAACTCTTGTTCTCCACCCAGAAATGTCCCGAGTTCCACCAAAACATTAACAAAACAGGTGAGGAGGGGGTCTACAAGGCGGTGAAGCACACAGACGCTGAAAAACATCTTTCGAGGTCCAGAGATGGCAATGGAGCGGGATTGTTCCTGTAAAATTTAACATTACATTTTTTAGGAAAATCCTGCAGACCCTACCTTTAACCTATTTTATTCCATTGTTTTCCCAGACATGAAAGTATCCAAAACGTGTCATTGGCAATTGGTAACACTGAAACAATACTCTATTTATCAAATATAGATGTTACAGTTCATGCATTCAAGAGTCTCTGTGACACTGAACATTTCTTAAGTCTCATTTTAAAAGCAGTTTTCCTTTTCTGATGGAAGATCGTTCCACATTTTCATTCCTCTAAACTGATCTCACTACAGGCAACAATGCCTTTAAAACAAACTAAACATCTGTGGTGATTTATCTACTGTTCTAAGTTATTTCATACTGAAGTGGATTTTTTTTTCCATCCTATTGGCAGATGAAGCACTGGTACTCCTGTGATGAATGACTCCACAAAAGCGTCTTGCTCACGGCTTCACAACAGTCTCGAACTCATTGGAAGTTAAGTTACATTTTTAAATTTCAGAGTCTCATTTGCAGGATTTTTCTCCCCCCAAAATATAAACAAGCCCAGCTATCTCATGTGTTCAGTCAGCTGCATCCTTCTTTGTTGGCTGACTCTGCAATTTTGAAATTGAATGATATTATGAAGCATGATTTCTAATGAATGCTCTAATATGCAGTTATTTTTTCTCTATTCATAGTGGCAGACAAAGGAGCAGCAGGCTGACAGCAGCTATTTACACTGGACAGAATTCAAGCCACATCAAGCCTTTGGCAGGAAACTCGACGCCTTTCAGTGATACGCTGAGCTTAATGACAACTCAGGGGAAATATGCATTAGCATACTGTCAGTGTTCAAAGAGCTTTCAACTATATGCTTTGTGTTAGCTGACTTCAATTTTTACATGGACAACAAACAAAAAAGTCATGCAATGAGGTACACACACACTCACACACTCACACACACATACATACTTTGCTACAAGCTGCCTATTTGTACACCCCAAACTGTTATTCCTGCACTGTATGTATGAGTTGTGTCAGCACATGTATACCTTGTCACCTTGTCAACAATATACAGAGCCTGTTACTGGGTCACTCTGGGTTTCATTTTCGTTTTTGGAGCAGTTGCATATTGACACCTTGCCAGCAGTAGGAACCTAGATTGCATGTAAATGGTATATTCCCAAAGGAAAAGTGAACAGTGAAAACCTGCAATAAATGAAGGATGGACTGAAAAATTTGCATCCATTCTCCCTCCAGTGTTGTAGCACTCAAGTCTGAGTTAGTCTTGTGCCTTACAGTCATGGACTAAAGTATTGGCACCCCTGGAATTTTTCCAGAAAATACACAATATCTCCCAGAAACTGCTGCAAATACAAATGTTTTTGGTATAAATATGTTTATTTCCTTGATGTGCACTGGAAAAACCACAAATCACACCTGAGGCCAGTTAAGGTTAAGTCAACTTTTACACATTCTAAGTAACGTCAGGTGTGATTTCTGTATAACCAGCACCTGTTAAACAAGCATCATCTGCTTGAAATTAAATGATTTACCCACAATTCTAAAAGGGTGCCAACAATTTTGTCCAGCCCAATTTTTGTGTTTTATGTAAAATTGTGTCCATTTAGGCTTTTTTCTTCATTTTTGTTTTGTATTTCCAATGCACATCAAGGAAATAAACACATTCATAAAAAAAAAATAATAATTAAAAAAAAAAAAACATTTGTATTTGCAACAATTTCTGGGAGAATTGGTGTATTTTCTGGAAAAAATTCCAGGGGTGCCAATACTTTGGTCCATGACTGTATATGCAACGACACTAAAGCTTTGATGAACAGGCTGATTAACAGTTAACATCAAACCTGTCATAATAATAACAATAGTAACTTATCATACTCAAAGGCAGCTACAGCTCATTGTTTGGTTCTCCTTGCACATACTTTCTGTTGCACATTTTCATTGCAATATTTAACTGAAATGTGTATAAAGTTTTCTTCTTGTTGTACAAAAGTTTTTTTTTTTTATATTTCCAATTGTAATTACTTAATATCTGTTTATATATATAATACTTAATGTTTTGTCATACTTGTTTTGTACAGAGAGAGCACAGTTAAAAGCAGGGCTCAAATTCCTTGAATGCACTTGAAGATACTTGAGAACCACAAAATAAATGCACTGAAATTGTCATTTCAAGCTACAAGCAAGATTCTTGTCACATCTATGACAGCAACAAAAAGCAACAGCATTGGAAAGAGACACAAGATGACAATTTTTTTTTTCATTCAGCAATTTGTGAAACTTAGACGCAATGAATGTGAAATATTTTCCCATTACACTTCAATTCCAGAGATCTTGATATATTTGTTTTCCAGCAAGATCTGTAAAAGTTTTGTTTTTCTGTCAAGCTGAAAGGGACATTTGGTTTGCTTTTAGCATGTATACTAGTTTTGGAATTCTTGAGATGCTTGATTCACCTCAGTACAGAAATACATTTTTCCCTTCTTTATTGTGGTTCTTTGTGTTTCCATTCATGGGCGCGGTTACACCGACCAATCGTACCACACTTAAACACACTTTAACCCTAAAGTCCAGCCTGTTTAGCCATTGTTCTTAAGTTTAGCATAGTTTCAATGACCAGTGTGACAGGGTCCTTAAAAAAAGAAAAGTGTTCTCAACCCCCTCCTGATACATTTATTATTTGTTTGATTCATATCAGGGGTCATGTTTTATAGACTATATGCATTCACATCACTTCCTCTCCAGGCCACGCCCCCCCTTTGAGAGTCAAAACACACACTCAACATGATGAAAATAAAAAGTAAAAACAGTGAAACTAGGAAAATGAAAAGAAATTTAAAACAATTGGACTTGAAATTGATCTACTAGAGCTACCAAACAACGAGTCGCCAACAGATATTGACATGTAGCCAGAAATCACGTATCCTGACATTAATATGTTCCTGATTTTAGTGCCTGGAAGGTACAGACAGCAAAGCCTGAACCCTACTAATCATTTACTTCTCTCTTCTTCCTCTTTCAGTAGCATGTAAAAAGAAAGTTTTGACTGCTTTTGAAATCTGTTAGAAACATTTTGTTTTTAGTGTTACAGAATTCTTACATGCGGTCTGACCTATGACTCATTGAAAAGATATGTTGTGGCCCTTTAAGATTTATATTCTTGCAACAATGAAATCATGCGAACTTTTAAATCTTTCTCTTGTTTGAGGAGCTAAGTTCTCTCTTCCAACATCTAAAGTGAGGCGAGTCATCTTGAAGCAGCGTAAAGAGAAAGCACAGCCCCTGCCTTTGATATCCCTCCACTCTGCCCTTAAGAAAAAAGACGTGTCCTTTACAACTCTGTGTCCCTGTTGATGCTGACTGAAGTAGGGTTAAATTTATCTGACAATTTGCAATCCACTGTCAGCCTACACTAACACACACACACACACACATACACATACTTTCTCTCTCTCTTTCCAGACACTCCCAATTAAGCTCGCAGAGCCGTGCTTGTTAAACTAAAACCATCCTTTTCTGAAATGTCACAGTGTCTCCCTGCAGTGTGGCCCATCTGTAAACAGCTCTGTTGCTGATGCCAGCCTGAGCCCCCTGGTGTGTCTCCTTGTGTGTGTTTGTTAGAGCATGTTTTGTGAGAGCAAAATGTTGTCTTGCCTGAGTGCATTTTGGGGCTTTTGTGTTTGTTGTTGACCATGATGCCAGGTGGTTTGGCATGCGGAACCGACTCTTGTGTGCTCGCCTTTGTGTGCGCGTGTGTGTGTATGTGAGAAAGAAAGAGAGGGAGAGAAAGTGAGCGTGAATCATTATTATGTGTGCCTGAGCATGCCCCCCTTCCTCCTCCCCCTCCCCACCCTCCAGTGGAAGTGTGACATCTCATTTGGAGGGCTGACAGGTTGAAGGATATGTGCTGTAATTGTTGTCTGACTGTCTTCATGCCCTAATTGAAAATGTCTTATGAGTGAAACTTTCTTCAGGGTGTTTGTACCAGCATGCCAATTAACATTAACATGCTCCTGTCTGTAAAGTGCCCCATTACCCACGTCTGGTTCACCTTAGACACTTGATGTGTGACCAGTGACCCGTGGTATTGTATATAAAAAAGGATAAAAAAGAGTTTAAAACGACGAATCAGGTTTCCTGCTTGGTTTTTGTTGTTGGTTCTTTGATTGTGTGTCCCATTTACCTTTTGAAAAATGACCTTGGGTTCCTGTCTCTGAAAGGCGCTATATAAATTAAAGTATTACTATTCTAATTCTTTTACTTATTATTACAACACAAGCAAAAGACTAAGACACAAGCTAGAGGCAAAAACACAAGCCAAAGGTTAAGACACAAGCTTAAGGCTAAAACTTGAGCTAAGGCTATGTTTGCTCTGCTTGGTGAGGTTGGAGTTGGTAGATGAGCACTGGTAGGACATAACTAAAACACAAGCTGAAGGCCAAAACACAAGCCAAAGGTTAAGACACAAGCTAAAGGCTAAAACACAAGCTAAGGTCAAGACATGAGCTGAAGGCTAAAACACAAGCTAAGGCTATGTTTGCTCTGCTTGGTGAGGTTGGAGTCGGTAGATGAGCACTGGTAGGACATAACCAGGATTCACTAACATCACGTTACAGACGCATTACAGAGGATTGGGCTGTAAATAGCGCTAAATATAGCCGGCCACTAACCTACGACTTAAACTTAGCTTACAAATTGTGTTTGTTGTCAAGTTTCAAACAGTAGCTCAAAGTAACTTTTAATAAATTCAAAACATCATTGCGTTGTATCCAGTAAGTAAAAAAATAAAAAAATACCCTGATTCCTGAAAAGTAGTTTTAAAAAGAACGTCTTCCCTCCATCTTTTTTTTTTTCAAAACAAACCAAAACAAAACAAACACTCTCAGTTCAGCACTAAAGTTGGACTCTTTATTGCTTGAACTAACACAAACCTTTCCAGAGAGTCTTCACAGCTGCTCTAAACTTTTTCCCAAAATATGTCTCATTATCTAATCACATTATGATGAGATGATTATTTCATTGTATTTTTTTTTAGTTGAAAAATATTCTAACAGCTAGTTCCAAGAAAATCTATAATAAGTTTAAATTAAACCAGTCCTTCCCCCAGCGGCTCTCTGCCAGGTCACATTTGACTTTCAGGTGCTTCACTTGATTTACACAAATGTAAAATGGGCTCACCTCTTCATGCCAGTCTAACTTTATAAAAGCTTTTATAACATTCAGTGGTTTCTACTCATAGATCACTTGGCTCCTCACTGAAAAAGTCAGACTGCTGCAAGGCTTTTCTTAATCGCTGCACTGTTCTCCGGAAGAATCTTCCAGCATTAAACTCTGTTCTTTCTCTTGTTTTTTTTTTTTCCTCTGTGCTAATTATTCGACTGGAGTAAGAAATCCAGCAGCTATAAGAATTTTGTAATGGATAATTGCCGTCTCCAGTTAATCCCTTGACCTTTTTTGATGTCTTTATTTTTCCTGTTTCGAACTCTGACTTTGAAAGTTGTTTCAGGCTTCCTGCAGAATGAAATCAAGCAGCAACCCCCAGGTTTGAGAAGTGAAGTAAATGTGTAAGTGCTAAAACTGCAATCGCTTTAGTGTTCCCTTGAGAACGACTGCAAAATCATTGCCACATTCACACCCACTCAAAAAGTCCTTTAACACAGAACTAATACACACTCCTGAACAGCTTATTCTTTATCTGCACAAACACTGTTTTTGTGGTGATTTTCCTAAATGTTTTCATCATGATGGGCTTGGCTGACATGACTAGAACTGTATTCAAAGAAGCTAAAGACCTTCATCAACTCCACTCCTATGTCTCCTGCTTGATCACCTGAGAGTTAGATGGAGTCAGTATTTATAACTGCTGAGACGGGTTTCAAAAACTCTAAAGCAGAAGCCAATGGGTGCTATCACCTAGACCTCATTCATATACATGTTTTACACACTTTTATAACATAAATAGAGATACAGAGATGAAATACATCAAAATGCTTCAAACAGTTGATGTTTAATTGAATTTAAGACAATTTGACTGTAGCATTATTGATGTGGAGCACTACAAAATCAGGTTTCTGAGCCTAATCATTGAAAAAGTAGCTGGCAAATAAGCGTCATGTTTCCAAAATACTGAGAAAAATAAGTAAGAAGCTTGAGAAAAGGAAGCAAATTTATTGTAAAAAAAAAAAAAAAAAAACGGCTTTTAAGGGTTTCCATAGAAGAGGACTTAATTTTTAATTATTTTTATTTATGTATTTATTTTTGATATATTGCATACTCTATAGTTTGTAAAGGTTTTTGTCCCAAGAGTTCCCCCTTACTCAAAAGGGGTGGGGGTAGATGGTGCTGCACACTAGACAGATTATGAGCCCCCCCTCTCCCCAAGGTAGATTATGATGTTGGATTCTGGTCTGAATGTATAAAGTTTGTAATCAGAGTCTGTTTCCCCCCCAGAGAAAAGCTGTTTTGTGTTTTTAAAATTGAATGAACTTTGTAATAATACAAGCCAAGCAATAAAATGTCACAGCATGTTGTATTATTTTCATTCCTTTAGGGTATTCATCATTCTTTAATAAGGGACGCACTTCTGTGTGGCGCTGCCTTATTTCAAAATGTAAATAAATTGCTCTTACTTACTGCTCCAGTTAGGAGGGGCAGGGACACTTTGGTTTCGCAAAAAAAAAAAAAAAAAAAATAGTGCCCGGCAACAAAAACAGCAATGTATAAATAAACACGCACAAACACAACGCGATTACATTATTCATGGCACTGCAGAGAGCCCTTAGACGGAGCCAACAAACACACAGGAGCTGCTGTAAAACACTGAGCGCTAACAACATCAGCTCCACCGGCCTACAGAGAGAGGGAGAGAGGGGGGGGGGTGAAGGAGAAGAGAGGGGGAGTGAGGACGGGAGGGAAGTAAAGATAGAATGAGAGACAGAGTGAGGAGTAAAGGAAAAAAGAGCGGGGCAAGTGAGAGAGGAACACTAAGAAAGTGTGAGGAGAGGAAGAGCGAGAGAAGAGAATTAAAGATAGAATGAGAGACAGTGGGTACAGTAAAAAAAAGAAGGAGGGAGAGAGAAATAAAGGAGAAGAGAGGGAGGGAGGGAGGAAAAGTGACAAAGTGTGAGGGGGAGAGGAAGAGTGAGGGGAGAGAATTACGGATAGAATGAGAGGGAGTAAATAAAAAAAGAAAAAGGGAGAGACAATAAAGGAAAAGAGAAGGGGAAAGAGGAGGGGAGAGAGTGAGGGGGAAGAAAAGTGAGGGGAGAGAATTGAAGATCAAATGAGAGACAGTTAGTAAAGCATAGAATAAGAGGAAGGGAGGGAGAAATAAAAGAAAGGAGAGGGGGAGTGAGGGAGGAAGAGGGAGAAAGTGTGAGAAGGGGAGGAAAAAGGGGGGGAAATAATTAAAGAGAGTGACAGACAGCGGTAAAGAAAATAAAAAGAGAAGGAGGGAGGGAGAAATTAAGGGAAGAAGGAGGGAGGGAGGAGGGTAGAGAGAGTGAGGGGGAGGAAAAGTGAGGGGAGAGAATGAAAGATAGAATGAGAGATGGTATAAAGAAAAGAAAAGAGGAGTGAGGAGGGGAGAGAGAAAGGGGAAGGAAAAGAGAGAGGGAGAAAGTGAGGGGGAGAATTAAAGATAGAATGAGAGACAGTTAGTGAAGAATAGAAAGAGAAGAAGGGAGGGAAAACGGAGAAAAAAAAAGGGAAGGGGTGAGGGAGGAGGAGTGAGAAAGTGTGAGGAGGGGAAGAAAAGAGAAAAAGGAGAGAATGAAAGATAGAATAAGAGACAGGGGTAAAGAAAAGAAAAAGAAGGAGGGAGGAAGTTTAGGAAAAAAGAGGGGGGGAGTGAGGAGGGGAGCGAGTGAGGGGGAGGAAAAGAAAGAAGGAGGGAGGGGGAAATAGAGGAAAAGAAAGGGGGAAGAGGAGGGGAGAGAGTGAGGGGGGGGAGAGAGGAGAAAGAATTAAAGATAGAATGAAAGACGGGTGAAGAAAAGAAAGAGAAGGAGGGAGGGAGGAACAAAGGAAAAGAGAGGGAGAGTGATGAGGGAAGAGTGAGGAGGGGAGGAAAAGGGGAAAGAAGTAAAGATAGATTGAAAGACGGGTAAAGAAAATAAAGAGGAGGAGGGAGGGAGAAAGAAAAGGTAGAAAGATTGAAGAGAGTAAAATAGAGGAAGGTAGAAAAAGAGAGTGAAGTTCAGGGATAGAAAGATGAAGAGGTTAAAAGAGGAGCAGGAACAGATGGAGATAAAGGGGTGAGGAGGGAGAGATAAGGAGAAAGGGAAGGTGAAAATGAGTGAGAGAGGGAGGAAGTGTGGGAAAGTGAGTAAGAGGAGAGAGAACAAGATAGAAAGTAACAGAGAGAGAGAAAAACCGATTGTGGGAGGGAAAGAGTGAAAAAGAGAGAAGACAAATAGATGGAAGTAGTGAGGGAAGGACAGAGAGAGAGAGAGAGAGAGAGAGAGAGAGAGAGAGAGAGAGAGAGAGAGTGTGTGTGTTGTTCAGGTTTAGCAATTTGTCAACAGGAAGCTGGGAGTTTGTATGTGTGTGTGTGTGTGTGTGTGTGTGTGTGTGTGTGTGTGTGTGTGTGTGTGCCAGAGAAGTCATGTCATATTTATCAAGTTTCACCTTAAATGAAACAACACACAGTGAATCTAAAAAAGAAAATTATGTTCGAAAAAATCATGAGTCACTACTAAACAACTTCTCCACATTGAAACAATCTGAGCAAAAGTGCAAACTACAAACATTACATCGATGTTGTAATCCTCAGAAAACTGTGCATCCCTTTGATAAAACCCATAATAGAGATAAATAAGGTTTGCGGTATAAACACACACATTTTTTTGTGCTCTTTAACTTTTCTTTTATTACCTCTGTTGATTTGCAGAAACCACTTCAGACCTTTGCTCCTAAATGAGATTATTGTTGTTCTAAAAAGGAACGTGTAGCTTCATCAAAGAAAGAGAAAGTGGCACCAGTTTACTTTAAATCAGTTAAACAAGGGCAGGGAACCACAGCAAGATCACATGAGACTGAGCTTTCAAAACATAGAGTCCTAAACTCATTGATTTAATACACACTTTCTGAAAATGTCATCTTAGTTAATGGTAAATCAGATCCGATAAATAAGATAACCATATAGAAAAATAAGGGGGAAAAAAATCATTAGATAACATTAGGCAGCTTTTAATCTCAGAATCATATCATCCCTTTCAAATGGAAAACAGTTCTGAATTTAAAGTCAGAATTTTGAGATTAAAGTTTGAATTGTAGGATTATAGTCAATATTCTTAGTCCACAAAAGTCTGACTTTAAAGTGAGAGTTTCAGAATTATGACAAAGAGTCTGAGTTCTGATAAAGTCTAAAGAATTTAAATTCAAAATTCTGTGTTAAAGTCAGAATTCTGACATTAAAGCTCCTGTGATGAATTTTTAACAAGGCTTGAAACTGAATTAAATCAACACCATTGCTTCTTTATGATCTACAGAATCATTGTGATATGTAATTTCTATTTTGTAGTTTTAATGCCTAAAATTGATGCCTCAGGGTAGGTGTTACATCATACACTGCTAAAACATTCATTGAGTCACACATTTGACTTTAAAAAGACAGCAGGTTGAAATTGTTGGTTAAAAAAACTTTTCCAACATATACGTACAACTATTGTACAAAAAACTAGCAAAGAAATAAGTACCAGTTTGTCCACGGGGGCGTCAAATTTGACCCAAGCCAAAAAAGTTCCCCACAGGAGCTTTAAATTTGGAATTCTGAGTTTAAGTCAAAATTCTTAGAACTCAGGTTTTTGACGTTCTTTTTCTCAAAATTCTGACTTTAATCTCCAAACTCAGAATTCTGAAGAAAAATGTCAGAATTCTGATTTTTTTTCCCTAAAAAAACAAAATACAGAATATTGGACCCTACTTTTTTATTATCATTTTCACCATTGGTCTTAATCATCTTCTGTAGGACATAACTGTATTTTAATATCAAATTTAAAATAACCAGCTGCCTGGGGTGATGAGTAATGACTATGCTGTTTCACATATACACTGTAAAACTGAAATCTAAGTTTCATGTCTTGTGTCTAACAAAACTGTCTAACTGGACTCCATATAGGCCTCCTTTATTTGCAAGACCAGAACAATGTCTTATTTCAAGATATCAAAATCAAACAAATAATGTTTGACGTGCTTGTAAAAAGAAAATAATGGCTAATTTAGGGAGAAGATTTTTTAAACTAAAGAAATATAAGGCACATTTTTTGTTAATTAATATCTTCAGACAAGACATTGTTCTACTCTTGTCAGTGAATGAGGCTTAGTCTAGTCAGACAATTTTGGCTAGAAATTTGACACAAACTCTCGCCTAGATTTCAGCTTTTGCAGTGTATCTGATCTTTTTCTGCTTGCGGTGCAGTCCTAGGACCACAGAGGTGCACAGGTTGTCAAAGGTTAGTGCCGTGCTCTTGATGCTAGTTTACAAAAACCACAGATCACTCAGAGCTGGCATCGTTCCAGCCTGTTCAAGCAGCTCCAGCGTTTAAAAGAGCAGGTGTTGTGTAGTGGGAATTGAAGCATTAGCTTAGCAAGCCACCGCAGTCTTTCTCCCTCAGTGCCCCGGGCGCTCCAGTGGTACCTTGTGCGAAGCATTTTAATAACGACGCTTGTTTGAATCCTGGAACAATGAGCAGGGGCTGCATTTCAGGGCTGACATTGCAGTAAAATGCCATCACATTGCCCAAAGGGCTGAACATAACCCAACTGTGAAATCTTCTTACAGAAAGAGAGACAGACAGACAGAGAGAGAGAGAAATAGAGAGAGAGGGGGAAAGACGGAGAGGAACAGAGGGGAGGGATGCAAATTATTATAGTTTATAATGCTGGAAGTTAACCATGTAGTTGCTAAATATGAGGAAAAAACTTGAACCACGTCCATGTCAATAAATTAATACTTTGCTGCTTTTGAAGTCTGAATACCAAATATTAAAGTTTACCAGGAAATTCAACACAACCATTAGCTTTAAACAAACAAGAGTCTGTCAATAACACCTGTCTGACAAATAGAAGAAAATGGGGGAAAAAGAAGAATATGACAGACATAAAGTAGCCACTTTGGTCATTTTACAGTCCAGCTCTTATCACAGCTGCAGTTTAACCCCTGGCCTGTTGATTGCGATGCAGCTGTGAGTGCAGCTGGGGAAACCATGTCACAAGATGAATCGTAATCAGCTTTACGAGGACATCTGGTTGTGAATGATGCAGAAAAAAAGTGGATAGTCTGCAATTTGTTTGCTAAAAGAGCAGAGATTAAGATAAGAGGTAATGACAACTTTATTATATCTATACGCGTGAGTCTATGACACTTCACTTACTTTTGGGAGAAACTTACTTAGCATTAGTCTCTCAATACAGAGATACAAAAAGAGATTAGCTTTGAGTTACAAGTTCTTTTAATTATTTTGATGTGGGGGAAATTTGAAACCCAAAACAAACCAATTCTGGAACCAGCTTTGAAATCCATCTTGCCAAAAAAAAAAAAAAAAAAAAAGCTTTGACGTTTGTCTAAGTGCCAAAACCTGATATTCAGTATTCTAAAACAAGAGAAACAGCTTTGTGCAATGTATTCCTTCCAAAACATCATTCCCAATATGCCTGCTGTTTCATTATCAAGACAAATGCATGGAAAATATTCGCAACAAGTACAAAATTACATAATTTTGTGCAACATGATTAATCCTGGATGACAAATTGCAGCACATTTACTCATCATTTTGAAGAATTGGATATCACACAAGTTCTTGGTTGACAAGCAGACAGCAGGTGTGAGACAAAGCATTTGATGGGATCAGTTAATGTGCAACAACAAAAAAGGAAAAAATAAAGAGTGTGAATGCATAGTATAAAGATTGATTTAACCCTTGTAGTTATCTATTACAGGTAATTTTTCACCATCTATAATCCCTTGAACATTCTGATTTCTGTCATTCTCTACCAATAAACACACCAGCTCTTCACCTACCTACTCCATCAACATCAGTCTCATTCAATAAACTGTAAATGAAACCTTTGTTCCATCGCTCATTGGTCCAATTGTACACGTACTCCAATGCTGTCTGTCCTTTGATTTCCACATATAGTTCACATTAAGGATCTTCTGATATATTAGGTTGATATTTCGCGTTTTTCACTAAGCATTGGCATACGCAGGCGGGTTCGTCAATGTTTTTTCCCCTTGACATGATTTACAGACAGGCATCCACATGCAGCTCTGTGTTCCTAGGAGACACTCCAGTCCATGTGCAGACCATGCCTTGCTCCTCCCCTGCTTGCAGACTGCAGAGTGAAGCAACTTCAAACTATATCAAAATATGTGTTTGATTAAGTTGAACAAAAATTAAAGGTAGAGTCTGCAGGATTTACCGAAAAACAAAATGTCATCTTTCACAAGAATAGTCCTGCACAATCTTCATCTGTGGGCCTCTATACATTTGTGTTAGTGTCTGTGTCCACCTCAACTTCCTCCTATGCCTGTATGATGATGGGTTTTTTTTGTTGTTGTTGTCTTGGTGGAGAGTAGGTGTTGTGACCAGCCAATCACAGTGCACCCAGTGTGCAAGTTACTCTGCGTGTTGATGAAAGTGAGTGGGGGAAGCTATCTAGAGCGGCTATGATGGTGGCTATAACCTGAAAGAATGATAGATATGATGCAAGATACCTTATTTACCTGCAGGAAGTCAGGTGTACGGCTCTTGAGTCTTTCCCACATAGAAACGTGCAGGTGCTCGCTGGGCAAGTGAGTGTTCATGTAGCTGGTACTGAGCCACAGGGAGGGAGGGAGGGAAGGAGCCCTGTTTGGGTGTTGTGTTTACGCACAGCTACAACAATTCCTGCAGACCCTACCTTTAGGTCTCTCTGCTGTTCACATTAATATTCTTCCTCTGTGTTCTGTTTTATTTCATCATCATGTCATTTTTATGATGTAAATTTGAGGGAGAAAAGCAGTACTAGCCACAAATATCACCCCATGAAAATCAGCAGCCTGTATTGGTCACAGGCTGAGGCTGATGAAAAGAAAATCAGCATCGTCATCAGCCCGAAAGAATCCACATTGGTCGATCCCTGGTTTGCACTACCCCAAGTGGATATGTATGTCTCCCTCTCTACCACCAAAATCTGTAAACCATCTTCCTATCTGCCAACATGCCAGTAGATCTTACACCAAAGGAAAAAGGAACCATTAAGTTGCCCTTGAATCTCTCTATTCTTGTCTTTACTTGCCGTCTGCCTTTTATAACCTTGACAGAACTAAAGCTCTACAGATATTTAATCACTACTTCACAGCTATCTACATTGGTTATCTATCTGATTGTCTGATACACTGATATGTATTATAAGTACATCTAATAAGAATTTGACCTCTGGGCAAAGTTACTGCATCAAAAAAGAAAGTTATAAGAAGATTCATGTTTAATCAAAAAAGTTGGGTGATATGATCATCCTAGCTTTCACCTTGTAGATCTTAAGACTATAAATAGAGCCATAAATGCAGATGTAAAAGCTTAAGAGAGTTCTTTGTGCCAGTTCCTAGGTTGGGGATCTTAATCTTCGTGTCATCGAGGGCTTTGAACCAGAACTTTATCTCAATCAGTTCATTCAGAAACAGCATTTTAAAGATTTTGGTTTAGGTTCCATCCTAAAATGTACCTTCTCAAACCAGTTAAAACCAAAATAACGTAGCTCTTGACCTGGTTAATATGGTTATATATGGTTCTGTGTCAGCTATGAGACTTTAAGTAGGAAAATATAGCATTAACACTTTCAATAGGCTGTTATTTCTCACAACAAACACTACAATTGACCAGACCTGTGCATTATCAGGGGTTGACATGAAGGTCAATTTGCCACGCAATCATTTCTACAAACTACCTAATCGTTTCCATATTCAGCTCACTTGTCACTTGGAATCTGTTGGTAGGTTTGTCAAAGGACTAAATTAATTTCTGCGTCCTATACCAGCCAACTCCAGCAGTTTCTCCAGTGTGACTAAAATTTCCTCTGCCTCTTGTTTACATTTTGAGCAACCTTGCTCGGCTTTTGACCGGAGCCAGTATGAAACATCCTGGCATGTGATTGGCAGAGCTGTGACAGAGGCGGGTCCTCCTCTGTCTTGAGGAGCTAGACGTGAATGCTGAGTGAACATGTTGAGTGTGTGTAGTTTTAGAGATCTGCTGTGTCACTGAATGTGTTTATTACTGACTGAAAGACAACAACTTTGGCTTCCGTATATCTACTGATGTGTGTTCAAAGCATAGACTTTATAATCAGGGGATGTAAAGACATTTGGTTCTAACTGAAGCCTCCAGCAGATGCCCCTGGTGTCTGGCTGCAGTATAGGTCATAAGCCCCACCTCCCCAAGCATTCCAGATATGAGTCGGGAAAACTTTAAAAAAATACAACACCTGGTAGAAATGTTTCTCTCATCCTTACGCTGAAGTGGTATGATGATGTAGTTTGGCTGCATTGTGTTCAAGGTTTTTTTTTTTTTACATAGGAGTTGGTTTTTCATTAGTTATTGGACGTTAAAAACCTTGTTATAAGTTTCGTTTTACGATCCTTGACAGCTGCTGTTTGTGAGTAGTTTTTATCGGGGATATAAGAAACTTCGGGAAAGAGAGTCAAAAGGAGACTAAACCTTCTGAAGAAGAAATAAATATTTCTATTTCTCTTTTTTTACTTGGCTCCACCAGAAACTCTCGACTGTGCAGACTCTGGCTGCACAATGGTGGCTTGAGTAACGGGAATTTTTGGCTTCAAAATCTTAGAACAGTGACAGGCGGAGCCACGCTGTCCATTCTATATACAGGCCATGGTTCAAAGACAATGACAGGAGTAAAAGATGAAATATTTGGGAGCAAATATTTGAAAATATAGAAATTGCCTAATCAACCAAACATGTCATGGACCACCTGCAGTACCTCAATGGACCCCCCAGGGGCCACGGACCCCTGTTGAAGCACTCTGATCTAAACCTTGCTTTTGAAGCCCAGTGGAGGACTTACTGCAGGTTTTTCAATTAACGGATACATGTGAAGCCAAATGAAGGTATAAAAACTCACCACTACAGGATCCATCGATTTCCTCATATCCCACGCTGCAGACGCACCTCCCCAGAGGAACTAACCAGTCTCCATCTGCTCCACAGAACAGTTTCGGCGTGTCTCTTTCTTCAGCGTGGTCGATACACGCCCCCCTGACCTCCACCAACGAGGAGGAGTCCACACGAGGAACCGTGTCCGGAAACGAAGCCAGGTTCCTCAGCGTGAACGGACATTTCTTATAGTAAACTCTCACTGACACTAAGGCGATGCAGGCGCCGATGTCCTGGAACGCCAAATAAAAGCCTTTTCTGGTCATAGGTCCAACCTCCCGCACCTCAGTGTTCAGTTTGAGGATGCGGTCTCCGAGATCCATCTGAGTGAAGCTCTCATCAGCAGCGATAGTGTCGATCTTAGTGTACTGAGCAGGTTTGAATTTGACGCCATGAGCCTCGTCGGTTTCATGGTAGAAGAGGTTAAAGGTCTCTTTACAGGTCCCAGACACCCAAGGGATGGAGTTGCAGTCCCGCAGAGTAAACCGAAGCTCCACGTAAATCTTCTGAGCAGCCTGTCGAGAGATCCAGTTGGAGCGAAGCCAGTTGTTCTGGTTGGGTTCCATCACGTTGCAGACCTGGAAGGTGTGGATAGGCCGATTGTGCTCATCCATTTCTGTGATTGCGTCCCACTGATAAAGAAAAGAAGGTTGGGAGGTGGTTGTATGGAAAAAAGAAGGAGAGAATGGGGGGAGAAAGAGAAGAATCACGTTAGTTACATAGTCTCAAAGATCTTAAATTCAATGTTCAGTCATGAACTCGGTATTTCAACATTGTTTGATGTTCTTTTTTGAAATAAAAATTTAACATTTCAGGTATTAAATATTCAGTAAACATGATGATATTCAGTCTTTAGTCATCCATCTTCAACTTAATGGATTTGGTAAAATAGAACTTAAAATATATATGTAAAAACTGAACTCAGATCAAAAGCTGGTTTTGACCAGAAGAATAAATGAACACTTCCTTTTTAATACTAGCAGGAACAAGTGATGAAAATATAACAATGCCATGGCCTTTCCTCTCTCTTTTCACTTCTCCTTTTCCCTTATTCCTTTAGGCCTTTCTTTTAGAATGAAGTCTTACTCAGGCTTCTGAATCATCAGCTATGAAATTCCCATGTCACATGATCAGGGTGAGTAGCAGCTTTGCCAGGTCATGAGGTTATCTGTCCAAGTGTTGATGGGAGAGAAGTTAATGGGGGTTTTTAGCCTCATGGTCCTGCACAGCTCTCTGGTTTTATTAGAGTGGGGACTGGCTCCATAGATGACCCCAAAACCAGGCAACATCGACCTCCAAGAATCAAATTACCTGCCTGGGAAAAAAGGGCTCCCAAATCACTTTGCTTACAATGCAGCATAAGACCCTCCACAAGCTGCAGAGCTGGCCTTTGTGTGTGTGTGTGTGCCTGTGTGTATGTGAGAGTATGTGTGTGATTGCAAGTGCTTTATTATCATACTGGTTTCATCCAGGGGCGTTTCTAGAGTTGGGAGGATCAGGGGCAAAGGCCAGAACATTAGGGGGGCTATTACACATTGGTGGGTGTGACTCATATGAGCAACAAAGACATAACGCACATTTTTTAAAATGTGACAAGAACCCAATAACCTTCACATTTAGAATTACAATATTGAACTAATTACATGCATCTTACATACATAAATATCAGATATGAGTACAAAATCATTCCCATAGACAAACTAGACTGTATCATTAAAAAATGGATACATTAAAAAAATTCAATGCTACCTTTATTTTTATCTCTGAGTTCTTTCATTTGACTCAAAAGACTTCTATTTCATATCTTGCACTGTCCTTTTATGGTTGATTTAAGCTTGATATTGTTTTGACAGTGAAGTAAAGGTGTCACGTTAGTTTGATGGGCTTCTTTCCTAATTTGATGAACAGTCATGAAAGGCATCACAGCAGAAGTCAGCCCTCAAGTGTGATTATAACAAGTTTATGGTCAATGCTAACATCCAATTTTCATTTGTTTACATTTTGAGTGACCTAAACCTGGAGGATTAAAAAACATTTTAACAATAAAATGGATGAGAAAAGGCCTGTACCGCAATCCATGCTCAGTTGTTTAAAGTGACTGTGAGCAGAATTCCTTTGCAGTGGACTGCAGCGCCCCCCTCTGGCTGGAGGACTGGCACAAACTGTTCTGGTTAAATGACACATACTTGTTTTGAAAGACAAGATGACATAAGATCTTACTTTTATCTCTACTTTTCTTTGTACAGGATGGATTTTTACCGCAACAAGGTGATGTATGTATATAGTTATGAGGGCTGCTGTTTGTTACATAACACGAAAAACTTTGTGAGTTTGTACTGTAGTATAGCAGCGGGCTATTTCCAGCATATTGGTACCGTGTAACTTAGTGAATCCTCGTTATGCCCTGACAGTGCTTATCTACCAAGTAGAGCAAACGTAACCTGGCTCACAGGTTAAAACAGTTCACTGCAGAATAACTGCTGAATGTTGTTTGGAATGAATGTTAACACAAACAGCTTAGCCCATGTCTTAGCTTTTAGACTGAGTTTTAGACTGTTTCAGCCGTGCTCTATCGCTCTCCTGTTAAGCTTTTTTCTGCTCTCCTGCCCATTTTCTGTCAGACAGTCCAGCTCTGTCTCCACCATAAATACTAAATAAATCAGAAATTGTTTTCAGCAGAGAAAAACACATATGTCTCTCCTCACTGCTAAACTTGGTTAGCCAGCGTTGTCATAGAGACGTTGGCATGCTATATATTCATCCAATCCAGTCCCCATCAGGAAGCTAGGAATTGGCATTTAGAAGTAATCAATGTAGCACTGATAATCTTATTTTAAATTGGGTATTATGATCAGGCATATATCTAGAGATGAGACCTTTTCAAGATCACTTAGGAAACCTCACAGTCTCTTTAGTCTGACCTTTTTCAGCGCTCTAATGGGAAAAGGGGGAGAGATCTGTGGAGCGGTCTGCAGCAGAGCCTTTCATCCAACATGCACACGCGCACAAGGACAGACATGAATGTTTGCTGGAGCAGTCGTATCTCTGTGAACTAACACTGATCACTGACAGGCGAACAGTAAAATAATGTAGGAAAACGACATGATTATGTATTTAATTTTACAGGCACTGTTTTAACAGACCCGAGTGGACCACACACTAGAACGCCCTATCGCTACACATCCAACCCTTTCTGAACTTGTCCACTTTCAAAACCCACCTCTTTAGAGTAGCTTTTAATGTTTGATCACTTTTAGATGTATTCTATGCTTTTTTTATTATTCATATTTTCATTATTGTCCTGTTTTATATGATGTTTTTATCCTCTGTGCAGTGTCTCTGAGTGTTTTGAAAAGGGCTTTATAAATGAAATGCATTGTAGAAAAAACCCCAAACTCTCATACATAAGCCAAACACTTGCCTTAACATTCTTTTCACATATCAAAGTCCGTAAATCATTCGTAGAGTAAGGGGAGTAAAGCAAAGCAGAAAGCATCTATTATAAACCCAGCAGATCCATACAACCCTTATTCTGTATTTAATAGTGAGCAGATTTCACCACACACACTCACACATACACACACAACAACACACTTCTATTTCCCATTCTCAAGGTCTGGGAGGAGACATTCCAGTTCTAATTAATGGCTGGAAAACAAC
>RPOG01004192.1:0-48954 GCA_008086565.1 Thalassoma bifasciatum
CTTTAATCCAGATGTATCCCGATAAGATTTCCACAACCACGGGCGTGTGGTGGCGGGAAAGGTCGAGCATAATCAGAAAATCATTACCGCTGCGCTGAGACACCCAATGAGAAGTAACACCAGCTAATATTCTAAATCCATTTGTCATCTTGTCCTTTTCAGTGTTTTGATCACTCTCCTTCAGCAAAATAATCTGGAATGAGTCCTCGTTCCCACCTAACAGACGATCTCATGACTAAGACCACACGTGTTTCTGGCTCTTAATTCTCCGTGGAGCTTAAAACGGATGAAGTGATGAAACACAGGTCTATTTCCATCCATTGACATTAAAAATTTGCCACGCATGGAAGAGAGTGTGAAAAAAAAAAGACCAACACTGATGAACGAGAGGGATGAAACCAAAGAGGTGTGAAGGAGGAAGCTGGCTGCAGAAATGGACAGCCTTAGAGAAAAAGAGCTGCAGATAAGAGATTATCACCATGTTTCCTCAAGAAATGATTGATAAATAAAGTACCAGGCCCTGTTTTCAGTCTCTCTTGTTTAAAAAGTATAGTCACATTGAAGAACCAAGCCTCCTTGAGAAATAAAAGAAAGAGTTTTTAGAAGTTACAGCCCAAAAAGTTTGCACAAACCCAACTCTTCTTTACTCTGTTACTCTTTAAAATGCTGGGGTGACTACATATAAATACATTACCACATATCTTTGCATCATGGGAAAAGTACTTTGTCGCTCACATGTGCCCAAAACATCAGTGACCCACCTCTATGTTTCACAGTAGGAATGGTGTAACTTTCATCATAGGTCTTGTTGACCCCTCTCTAAATGTAACGTTTATGGTTGTGGCCAATAAGTTCAATTTTGGTCTCATCACCCTGAATGACTTTGTTTCAGAAGTTTTGAGGCTTGTCTCTGTGCTGTCTGGTGCATTGTAAGGTGAATACTTTGTGGCATTTGCATAGAAATGGCTTTCTTCTGGTGACTTGACCATACAGCCCATTTTTCCTCAAGTGCCTCCTTATTGTGCATCTTGAAAAATAAATCACAGTCCTGTATTTCAGCCGAAGTTGTTTGCCAGTTTTTCTTTACATCCCTGCAATTTCACAATTTCCCTGGCAGTTGTGGCTGAAATTTGAGGACTGGGGTTGTCAGGTCTCAATATAACTCAGCATTCGGCGCAAGCACATTTCAGCCAGGAGAGGAATACAACGACCATGATAAATAGGGTCACTGCACTCCAACACAACATAAACACACGATAGAACATACATACACAACAACATGAAGAGCTACAGTGGCATCAATCTCAATTATAGTTTTTAGGATGTTGTTTCATCTGTGAGTGAAGCAAAACTAGTTCAAAACCCGCAGAGCTTTGCTGATCAAAAAGTACACAGCGCCACCTATCCAAACAGAGTGAGACGTTCTTGGCCAGACTTCAAATTCTTTTTTCCACCTGGACATGCCAACTAGAAAAGGTCTGCCGCTGTGACTCTGCGATCCAACCTTAGTCAGGAAGGTGTGAGCATGTAAATGCACTGAGTATCAAACAAGATTGAATAGAAAACATTTTATTTGTAGTCCTAAACGTACAGTTGTGCCTAAAAGTTTACACCCCCCAGCAGAATTTCTGATTTTTTGGGCTTTTCTCAGAAAATATGAATGATAACACAAAAACCTTTCTGTCACCCATGGTTAGAGGTTGGGTGAAGACATTAATTTAGAAAAAAAAAGTTTACTCTTTTTTAATCATAATGACAACAGAAACTTCAGAAATGACCCTGTTAAGAAGTTTACACAACTCTGGTGGTTTTGGCCTGATAAATACACAAAAGTTAACACAGATGTGTTTGAATGTCTACTAAAGGTAACCATCCTCACCTGTGATCTATTTGCTTGTAATCAGTGTGTGTGTATACCAAAACGAACAGGTTGTGTTGTCATTATGATTTAAAAAGAGTAAACAGATGTTTGTAAATAAATGTCTTCACCCGACCTCTAACCATGGGTGACAGAACGGTATTACCAAATGTTTTTTTTTTTTTTAAACACACTGCCTTTCTCCCAAGACATTATTCATCACTCTCACTGCACTCATGACTAATACATGCAAAGAAACAATTATGGAATTATGCACCACTTCATGACTCCTCAAAGAGTCAATTGCTACTTTTCTTACTGAGGAGTTGACAACACTTATTGTAAAAAGAATAACTGCAAAGATCGAAAAACTCAGAACATTTCTTGTACGTCTAGATTGATCAGATCTGAAAAAATCCCCTTCAATTTGCAGCTAAATACACATAATCACTGTAATACAGTAATATTGATGCTACACCCAACAACCAGAAAAGGACTGGTTTCTTCGGGCGCCCTCTATTACACTCGTTATTTGACATCCATCCTAACGTACAGACGTGGGAGTACAAAGGTTGGGTTGGTTACATCATTTCAAATAGATGCATCTATTTTCAGAGTGAATAGAAGCATAAATGAGCCTTAAAGAGATGTAAATATGCGTCGCCCTGGGCATTTTGGAGATGAGCGTTGACATTTGCTGCAAGCTAATTCCTGGACGCTGATGCCATTCCCCTTCCTCCTCCATCAGCTCCCTCCTTCATCGTCTCCTCTTTTCTCTCCCCCTTTGTGTTTGGTGTCATGAAACAAATACCCACACATGGAGCCATGCAGCAGACACCTACAGCAGACAGCCTGTGTTGTCAGTCTCTGCTGCTTCAAAACCAATATCAGCTCCCTCCAAATTAATTACCAGCATTCACCCTGGCCTGCCTCAGTAATAAGTCTCTCAGGGAGCAGAAGTGATTGGCTGTAGCGTGTCCATTCCCTCCCTCCACATGGGCTGACAGCTATTTCCCTTTCAGCCATGGTCTTTCAACTCTTAACACTCCTCCATCCCCTCCCAACCACCGTCACCACCCCTCTCTCGCCCTCACACATGCATGCTGGGAGAGGATGGACCTGTGAAACAATCACTCCCTGAATTGGCTTTGTGTCAGGCAGAATTAAGTCATGTAACGTAATGGGGTGTGCTCCACAGAAATAGCCCCCATGTGTGATGCGCTGGCACAATGTAGATGTAAAATGACTTGTTGAATATCAGCGTGTACAAATCAAATGTGCGGTCACAGTGCAGGCTGTTATTAACATGATGAAACGGCCGGGATGGCTCAGGGCCGCCGCAGAGTTTGATCAGTCATCCCCCTGGCTACCTGCCTAATATGACTGTCAATCTGGACAAAACACTCTCACATAAATTGTGGGGGAGACAGGTGAAGCAAGCTTGGTAAGAATTGGGTTCTAAAATGCAATAAGGTTGGACTCTCTCCAGGCTGAGGCATAAATCTGTGGGCAATTTACCAAAACTGAGACACAGAGAGTTTTACTCTAAAAACTGCCGAGGTATGAAATCTGAGGTTTGTCAGCCATTTCAGACGTGTAAAAACTGAAGTCTGCAATATTATGGCTGTGAGGGAAAACAGTTTGTGTGCTTGTTGCTAGAAGAGTGTAGAATTTGGTTTGACTTTTTTTTATCTACAAATTGAATTTCAACTTTCTCTTAACAGTATTTTGACTATGGCTGAATGATTTGCAAAAATAATCCAATTGTGATTATTTTTCCACACATTGCAATTGCAATTTTTTTGTACAACTAATTCTAGGTCCCCATCCAATGGGATTTGAACAAATATATTGTTGGAAATGAACATTAACATTAATGCTGGCATGACAACAACTCATGACATTCACTTTTTACGACTGCTACAGCTTTTCTCCCATTTTAGTCACTTTTCACTTTTTCCCCACCACTTTGAATCATATTTTGCTACTTTCTGACTATTTTTTTTTGTTTTATCCCAACTTTCTTGCCATCTTTTTTTTAAACCACTTTTTACTTTTTTTGTCCCTTTCTCCCCATTGATGCTGCCTTCTGACTATTTTTCAAGTTTTCTCAGAATGTTCTTTCCCATTTTTGTTGTTTTTTTTACAATCTTAGTCACTTTTCATACTTTCTCCACCACTTTTGGAACATGTTTTGCTACTTTCTGAGTATTTCTCAAGTTTTTCCTCCCGATTTCTGCAAATTTTTGCTGCCTCTTGACAATTTTTTTGCCATCTTAAACTTATTTTTATTTCTGCTTCTTGTCATTTTTTGCCATTTTTCACCTCTTAGATTGTTTGTCTTGCAAAGCTAAGTTTCAACAATTTAGCTCACTGGTTGAGCATGGTTGGGTAACACTGGTGGAGAGCATAAAACACTTCCTGGTAAGTTTATCTGGTATTCTAACACAGGTCAAAGAAATGTTGCACTGTGATTAGAATATTGCAACAGGTCATATTGAGATTTTATCTAATTTGTAATTAATTTCCCTGTCCTAATTTTGACACATGCTGCAAGAATATTGTTAGTTTATGCACCCAATAACTGACCTGAGCATGTCCAGATCAATAAATTGCAATACCTTTTTTTTTTTTCCTGTGGCATTCATGCCCTTGTTAGAATAAATTAATATCAGATATGGGATAGTTCATTCGGGAAGTGTCATATAGGGTTAGTTTAAAGACACATTCAGGAACTATGTTTGTAATAACTTCACTGAAATCAACCAACAAGAAAACAATCTGCTTTCAAACTGACTGAATTGACTTTGTGCTAAACTGTCACTCCAACTCTCAACAAACTTCTGCACCAACCCCATCATGACCAAATCATCTCCTAATAGCCTACATACTTCTATTATATGAAGTGTATAGCAGAGTCTGGTGGCCTCCACCATATTCAAAGCTCAGTAAATTCAATAGTCAAATCACAAAGCTGCTTATTTGCTACAACAACTGTCCAATAAATTGCTTCTGGTCTGTAAAACCTGACACCTATGCTACTTGACCTGTCTGCATTCTCTGAAAGTACACGATCAATGAGCTGGTCCTGACAGAAAAACCAGCCTCAGACAGAAAATATCCTTACACTGAGTCTTTAATGCCTGTAACCTAAAGTAATTTGAAAAGAGGGCAGCTTTTTTCAGACAGTATTCTAAAAATGCATTCAGGAGCAGCACAGAAAGATCAAGGCTCTCCATTAGCTCTCAACAGTCTGCACACTGAAGCCACCAAAGGGCATCAAAATGAGAGAAAATAAGCATGGAGAATAAAAATATTCCATCTTTATGCCTTCAAATGTTTGAAAAACAGAAAACTAAACACCTAGGTTTATAGAAATATGCAGCTAAAAATGGACTGTGGGTTAGGAAAAAAATAAAACAAAAAAATAAAACAGTAAAACAACAGTAAAACAACAGTTACAGTCAGTAGCTGTTAAGTGCAACGATGAATACATTGGTTGGATCATAAGATTTTTTTTTTTTCTCCCCTGGCATCTTGGAGGACTTACATTATACAGACCCCCACCACACTGTAACCCTAGATAAGTCTACTTTAAAACAAACAAAAAAAAAAATCTATGAAAGCAGTAACCCTTTAAAGCATAAGAAATAAAGTACAAGAAGTTGTGTTGACTCAACTAAAACTCTCAAATGAGAAAACAAATTAGTGAAAAGAATGATGAGTCTTCTAAATATCTTTAGAGGAATCACTTTACACCCAAGTTGACGAAGCTTAAAATCACAAGTTACCACCGAAAATCCAGAAAAGTTCTGTCTACTTAAGAATTTAAGTGAACTGGTTGCCTAAAAAGGAAAAAAATATCAAGGAACCAGGAACCTTCAGCCTACCCAGTACTTTGAGTTATTTATCAGAATAAACAATAAAAGCAAAGGCCAAAAAGGGAAATCACACAGTAAAAGATTTTTCCATAAGGCTACAACTTAACAGTTAGAATTTAATAAACTGACAAAAATAACTGACACTTTCTGTTAAATAATGAATTAAACATTTGGTTTTAATGTACATTGTACTTGAGTTTTATTCACTTGACTTAGAATCCAGGCTTACTGTGCACCTTTGATCAGCGTTGCCAACTTAGTCACTTCTTAGCAGAGTTGCAGTACTCTAGTCCAGATATGTATAGGGCCCTATGAAATCTGTTTTTTTTTCTTCTTCTTCCCAAATGTCGTTATTTCCATTTTAATTTTTCAGAATTCTGTTTTTTTGTTTTGTTTTGTTTTTTTACCTTAAGCACCTATTTTATCGCCATATGGTTCGTGCTTTTTGTGTAAATGCAAAATAATAATAATAAAAAAAGAGGAGAAAACAGGACAATGTCTAACTTTAAGAGACATCTGTCCAGGATGCACCTACAAGAGTGAGTTCATGGTGAAGTGATCAGTTTTCATCTTTGGAAATGTGCATCCTGAAACAAAAATCTTTAAGACCTTCAGTGACTCTTAGAAAAAGCAACTTGCAACAAAATAAGCAACTTTTCTCGAGTTTGGGGACTCTGACATTATTACACTGATCATTTTTTAATTTTTTTTTCAATGAGTAGCGGTTGCTTCTGTGGGCTCCTCCCCTTTCCTCTCCCAGCTGCAGTCAGAGCAGGCTACTGCATGTAAACGATTTGCGCATGTGTGTGCCTGTCACTTTTACATGTCCTAAACCCAGATGAGGAGGAGAATTAATATTTTGACATTAGAAGATGAAACAACAAAAAAAACACTCAAGAGAAGATTTGATGTTTTCTACTTGTTATTTCCTACCTACATGTTATTCCTCTCTCCTACAGAACTCATGGCAGGTACATGCAAATATCTAATTATGCAAATTAGGCAGTGATGTCATGTAGAGATTTTCCGAACAGCCAATTGCGACTGTCTTTATAGAGGAGTTGGCAACACTGGTCCTGATTTGGATGACAGTCTCCCTCGTTTCGACCCATTTTATTACTGTTCTCATAATTTCAGACTTATTACATTAACTCTCTGTTTCATACCAATCACACGTCTTCCTGAGCTGCAATGTGGAATATGCATCATAAGACTTGGAAACCTGACAAAGTAGCAACAGGCGCTAAACCACCTTAACTTGTATGAACATGGGTCAACACGGGACACTGGGTCATTGCTCTGCTCTGCTCTGCTGAGTTGTTTGTCCAAACAGAACCAAAGAGGAGGGGATTTGACTCTAAATGTATTATACGTGTACAGTCTCAGCTTGTAAATGGACAAAGTTTGTAGTTATCAGTCAATTTCACAATACTCCTGAAAACATCCCTCATTTTCACAGTCAAATGCATTCTGTGAAAACCAGGGTCTCAACATTCATCACTGCAGTAGTTGCATTTAGTTCCAAACAAAATATCCACACACACATAAATAGAAACAGTGTGTGGCTTCAGTCCATTTGCCTCCACTGATTTGCAACAGCAGTTTTTAAAGGTGAGCAGAGTCACAGCGGCTTGCCAGCAAATGCTTTACTGAGATGCACTTAACATGAGTTGGAGGGAGAGGTAAAAGCAAATGACCACACACTATAAAACACACACACACAGATGCATGCACAGACACCACCCTGCAGGCATTTCCCCTTTCCATTTAAAGTAACACTCCAGGATAAAAAAATAAAAAAATAAAAACACTCTAAATATTATTTTAATAAACAATAAAACTGGCTTCTTGCTTTCCACTTAAGCCGTTAACCGGGTGACTCCTGTGGCAGCATGGGGGGAGCCGTTCTTCACTCTAATCCGCATGTAGCAGCGGCAAGGATTTCCAATACTCCATAAATTCAGGGCTTATCTCCAGACAGTGACTAGTAAATGGTAAGCAATGCTATCAATCATGGAGCTCCCTGCTGTGTGATTCATAGTAATGTGTTTCCATTTAAAACTCCCCCGGGGTGGAGGAGAGAGGAGAGAAGCAGGGAGGAGAACAGCCAGTCTCTAGGCTTCAAATTCCCCACAACAATCAATACATGGAGCTCAAACAGCCCATGCTTCAGCCTGCCTGGGGAAAATAAATGTATTAAGGTGAGGAAAAATGCATTAAAGGGAAAATGTGTTTAGGTGGAAGGAGAATAATCAGGAATGAGGCATCAAAGCAATGGCTGGGAGCATATGGAGACACAGCTGCCTGTAAAAAGGGCCGAGTGGAACAGCTTTGTACTACAGCGCTGTTAATGCTGCCTCCCTTCAAAGGCAGACAAATGGAGGTCTGTGGTAGACATGGAGCAAAGGAGATGACCACAAAGATAGGAGTGATGGTGGATAAAGGCGGCTATTGAGCCAACCTGTCTGCCAGTGATGGGGTTTCATTTACATACTTCAAATTTATGACTGTTATCTCAGGCATCAACTGCCTGCTAATATTTCACTCCACTCTACTATATTTCCAGAAAAGTTATCACACATCTCATGTTAACAGCATGTAACAGTATTAAGTCACTGTGTAGTGGTTGCTGCCCACTTTGCATCCGTTTTCTGTCAATTTGTACAAAAACCAGCGGTGGAAAGGAGACCAGTGAAGAACAGCAGCCACCAGTGTTACCACGGGTCAGTACACGACACTTCACATGTACAGACATTATCAAGCCACCACTATCTCCACCCTGTTAAACCAGTTAACAAGCTTAAAAAAATCAATGAACATCTCCTTACCAATCACTACCAGTGCTGTAGAGCTCTCTCTCTCTCATCTCTCTCTCTCTCTCCAGACAGTTTTAGGGTTTTTTTTTCAGTGAGATGTGAAAGTAAAGCCGTAACTCCTTGTCTGATCTTCATAAATTAACTTCTCATGTCCATGATTAACCAAGCAACAAAAATGGAAATTAGAGCAGGGCTTCAAAGTCAACAAGACCACTGCAGCTTTCCACTGTGACGCTCCCACAAAGTCAGACACTAAAATGATGTCAAGAAGATTTTGTTTCCATTGAGGCTCAATAATGATTTGAGAGACAAAACTGCTCCAAATCGAGTTTAAAGTCCTCATTTCCAGAAGCTGGAAAAAAGCACATCTCTGACATAACTGTATTCACAAACCTAACAATGCCATGACTTGAATTTGAATCCCCAACCTGGCCCACCCAAACCACAACACTCTGATTAGATTCTAAGACCAAAACATCAACATTGGCTCCTGAAGCCACAGCCCTGAATTATTTCTCCTGAGCCCTGAATATCAGTGACCAGTTTTGTCCTCCTCTACGCTGTGCTTCATTCAGCCTGAGCTGAGACCTGTGGAGGAGACCACTCAGACTCATTAACCCCCCACCCTCATCATGTTGGTATGCAACTCAAGCTCCCCACTTGACAGAGTGGATCTATTGCAGCTCAATCAGGGTCCAATTTTTGTCATTTCTGGCAAGTTGGTAGCATTCAATTTAAAAAAAAAAAAGGAAAAGTAAAGCAAAAGTATGTCAGTTCACCCCATAATCATGAATATGACCCTTAATAAATAGCCCAACCCATTTAGTTGTAGGATGCAGCAGATATTTATTTATTTTACTTTTTTTTTTTGTCTTGGAAAAGTAATGTTAGCTATTTTTCTTCTTGGAGCATGCTAGTAACTAATGCTATGACTGATAGGTGAGCTCAGGGGTGGTAGCTCCAGACCCTCCTCAAGCATTTTGATCTCTCTGCGGCTGCTCCCCATGGCCTGTAGCATAAATAATAATCTTCAACTTAACTTTATTGTACTTCATTCGTTTTTAGAATTCCATTTAATTTTTAATTTGAAGATTACAGTGTTCATGCAACATTAAATAGAATGTTTGTCATTTTTTTGTCACTCATATGCATTATACCTCCACATTTGCAACACCGACTGGCATGTGATTTCTCCAGTTTTTAGACCAGCGGCAGGCTAACTGAGGATAAACGGACCATGAAATAACTTATCTCATCCTGATTCAAAACAAAGTTTGGCGCTGTCCAGACTGGAGGTGCTGAAACCCTATATTCTTAAAGGAGGCAGTAACTGTCCTGTGCAGCAAAGGGCTCACCTTTCCTGAGCTGGAAAAAACAGAAAAGCTTCACTTCATGGGAGTGTATCAAATCCTAGAAACAGCCCTGGACCAACCTTAAAGCAGACAAAGTACAACAGCAGTAGAAGAGCACACCCACAGGGTGACCCTCTTGTCAGCTAAGAACGGGAAACTGAGGCTACAATTCACACAGGCTCAACAAAACTGGAGCATAGAGACTGAAAAACTCTGTCTGCTCTGATGAGGCTGGATTTCTGCTCCACATTCAGATGGTTGGATCAGAATTTGGAGGAAACAACATGAAAACAAGGATCTATTCTCTATTCACAGTCAACCTAAGTATTGTTACTGACCATGTCCACCCCTTTATGAGAACATCTTCTGATGGAGACTTCCGGCAGTTACATGTCACAAAGCTCAAATCATCTCAAACTGTTTTCTTCAACATTACCATGAGCTCCCTGTTCTCCAAGAACCTCCACAGTCACAGATCTAAGTCCAATAGAGCTCCTTTGGGATGTGGAGGAACTTGTGGTTCTCATCATGGACGTTCAACCCACAAATCTGCAGCAGCTGTGTGATGCTGTCATGACAATATGGATAAAAAAAAAAAAACTCTGAGGGAGGTTTCTAGCACCTTGTTGAATTGATTACAAAAAGAATTAAGACAGTTTTGAGGCCAAAAAGGTGTCCTAACCTTGCAAGGTGGACCTACTAAAGTGGCCCATCAGTGTATATTATGGAGTAATAGTGATTGATGGAGTTTTGTGAGGTCAAAAAAATATTAACAGGTTTCATGGTTATTCATACACAACCTGTGAAATTATCAAATTGGCTCTGAGTTGTTTCTCCAGCTGCTGAGTATAAAATTCTCCAAACTCAACTTCACTGAACAAAGACTTAAATTCAATCATTAGTTGCTGAACTAATCCTTTAGAGGCCACCAGGGTTACAGAAACCCACATCACAGTTTGCAGTTCAGACCAACATTGTGACCTGACCAATCAATGAGTCTGTTGAAACTTTTCTGGAGTCAAAAGTGAAATCTTGCTCCAAGACCTCAGAGAAACACTGAATTAACGTCTTAATTGTTCAACAGTTGGGGAAACCCTTTAACAACAATTATTAACTGAGTGTGACTAAACTAATCTGCTTTTCCAACTTGTCAGGCACATCCGTCAAAGCTGAGTAGTCTACAGCAGCCGACTCTCCGTTCATACAAGTATCCTCGCCATCTCTGCGAGGAGCATCATCAATCAGAGCGCCACGATGTGAGGCGTGTGAAGAGTGCATCAATCAGACACTGCAGTGTGAAAATGGCTCTAACTGAACACGGATGGAAGACAAGCTGATGAGCATGAGCTCTCCAGGTAATCACGCCTTCAGAACAACAAAATGATGTGGAGCGTATTCCCACGGGTTAGCGTCACCCTGACTTCCAGTCCAATTAAAGTTTTCTGTGCAGTGTGTGGGCCAGCAGGGGGAAACTGGGCTGAGGAAGACATATGACCCCCTTCTGTCTCTTCATATCTTCCAGACTGCTTGGCTTAAACCGAGGATTATTCCCAAGACTGTGTTCTCTAAGACTACTACTTCATTTAAAACATCAAACAAATAAGGTGCAGAACAGGTTTAAACCATGAGGCTTATGGGCCCCATACTGACACGAACAAAGTGTTAATCCTGCATTTCATCACACACATGCCAGGAATCCAGTAGACACCCAATATTACACAGCTGCAGGGTATATATGCATAATTTCACACCTGTGTCGATACAGGATTTACACAGAACAATGATTTATCAGGTGAAGCACAAAGTAAAGGTTACTTAACAGCATTTGCTCCCTGCACCCATGGATCATCAGTAAATCACTCTGTACAATGTCTCTTTGTGCAAAAGAAGGTGATCAATCATGGAAAACTTCTGCATATTCAATTCAAAAGCATTAGTCTGCCACCTTTATTAAACCTGACTAACATCATGATCCTGTAAACACAGGAATAAAGTCAACACTGGACTGTTCTATCAGCCCTCATTAACACCCACATCCAAAGCTAAGGTCTGATCAAAGAGTCCATGTAGTATTGTGTAATGAAGGACAATGAGTCTAAGGCTTGTGCAGAAAACAAGAGTTTGTGTTTTCCATAAACCAGTTCATGATATCCTGAACCTAACTACTTTCCCAAAACTTTAAGAAGTATTACATTCACCAAAGAAGCTCTTTAAGTGACTGATTATTAAAGAGCGAACAAACAATCCAAACAGCGCACAACTCCAAATGTCATATTGTCCACCATGGAAGTAACATATGAATGCTTTATTCGTGAACCTTTTTCTTTAAGTGAGTTCTGTGTAAATTTGTCACTACATGAGCTCAAACCTCCTTATTCCATCATCACAGTCTGATAAAATCAAAGCTCACCTGTCCTGAAGGTGTCTCTAATACCAGATGATAAGTGTTAGGTTTAGTGCAGTGTAACGTGCAGTGTAAACATTGGCACATTCTGCTTCTGACCAAGGAAAATGTTCTCCACAAGGGGGCTATGTGGACAAAATATGTCAGCATGTTTTTTTTGGCAGGATTAGAATCAATCAGATCAGGATTATTTTTTTTATTTTTCTTTATTTTTTTCAGATTTAGAGTATTTTGACCTCAAATAAGATTTGTAGATCCAAATATTTCTTACCCTATATTCTCAACAAGTTAAATGTGCAAGCCTTGTCTTTTCTGCAAATTTTTCTTGACTTTTATCCTGTCTTACATCCTCTAATCCAGGGGTTCCCAAACTTTTCAGGCCGTGACCCCCGAAACAAAGGTGGCAGAGACTAATGACCCCCTCTGTCCCCAGAGGTGACTGAAGCATAAGAAAATGTGCGCGTACGACACATGCACTAATAAGGGCATCCAAACATGGGCATTATGACAACACAAAATATAACAACAGCCTGAAAACCATGTTATGATTTTACATGTAACAGTTAAATATAAAATAAAAGCAGAATATGTCAAAGTTATTTCTCTGTAATTTGTGAACAAACATTGATGCAGCCGTGTGCAATCTCAATTTTGGTAAAATACTTTCATTTCCACATTAGAACAAGTATAATTCAGTTCAGGTAATAGACATAAACTGTAGCTCTGCATAAACGTGAACATTGTTGCAGTGCAAGTTAACTTTTTGGGATAAATGTTTTAGTGTTTATCTCACCTAATGAAATGGATGGGCACTATGTGTGGAGCACAGCAAGTCCATTCTGGGTTTAATTTTGGAGACGGCCACTCAGAGACCATCCTCCACGTTCACACAAGATATATATTTATTTTTAATACATGTCAGGGCCAAGAAAGTCTTTTCACACAGGTATGTTGAGCCAAAAGGCGTTAGTATCTTAGTTGTGGTCTGGGATAGCTGTGGATATTCCCTCTAAACTGAAATCATCTCGTAACCCCCCCTCCTGGGGGTCCCGACCCCCACTTTGGGAACCCCTGCTCTAATCAATCAATCAATCAATCAATCAATCATTCAAATTGTATTTGTATAGCCTTTCACATTAACCATAAAACGTACCCAAAGTGCTTTACAAAGCCACAAAGCCTACAAAGCTATAAAACAGTACATAAAAGTAATACGTAAAACAGAGACTCTAGACTGTGGAAAGTGCTACAGTGTTGCAGGTGACTAAAAGCCTTACAAAATTAAATAAAATCTCTATATATATTTTTTAAATTTATTTATTTTCTTTAAACTTTGGATATTACTTAAAGCATGTTTTTACATCATGGTTAATGCACTGATTTCACACCACAATAATGGTAATTTTAACCTCTTTTATATTCATTTAGATATACATCATGACTCTCCAAAGAAAAAAAAACAACAACAACAAAAAAAAAAATGAGAAGGTCACTGACCTTTCCTAAACATGTAAAAAATTAGTACACAATTGACTTTATATAGATGACACTGAATGAGCAAATAATACCACTCAATGGACCTACTGAAGTGAAAAGTAGTCAAATTGACCTTGTGGTTTTCCTGTGATTATACTTTTCAAAAATGTGTCTTTTTGTTGCCTACCAAGTAACTGCAGGAACCGTCAGAGTTGGTAACATTCTAGTTTGAGTCTATTTTACATAGCACAACAACCTTGAATGGTAAAACTTTGGTGAGAAAGTTGTAATAAAATGTCTGCAAAGGCTCGGCTGAGAAGTTGACAGGTGCTTTGGCGTTTGAGATGCTGTAAGCTTTAGGTGATGTCGGCATGGTGTCAGAGGTATATGTGTTGTTAAACAGATGAAAATATTTTGAATCTTGTGGTCAAAATGATCTTTCATGGTGATGGTGGCTGTGATGAAAGACGTCAGAGTTGTTGAGTTTCTGATAAATGTACAGAACTTTTGCTTTCGGAGCAGCCTCTGCACAGTCCAAATATAGTGTAGTGAGACTTTACTGGATAGACATGATTTATTTCAGTGCCCTAATTCATAAATGGTGAGATTAAAGCTGGGGATCATATGGAAATTAACTACAAACTCAGATTGTCAGTAAAACCCTGTGTCACCAGCCCTGGACAACCTCCTCAAAACTGAGGTGGTTGTTGTTCTCAAAAAGGAGTGTGGTGTGTATGTGAGGAGAGACACCAGGACCGACAAATATGCTCCACATCAGCTTCTGTTTGTGAGCTGAATAAACTTGACTGCTGGTTTGCAGCACTGACTGAGCAGAGCAGTTTTATTATTCAACAGTTAGAGTTCTCTGAGCTGAAAGAGGTAACAACAGACACCTGACACTATCTTTGTGAAGATGAACTGGAAGGCTACTGGGACGAAACCTTTATCCCACTTAACAAAGATCTACTCGCCCAGTGGAGCGGAGAGACAGCAGACTTTAGAAAGTATGTCAGATTGCAAATTGCTTTCATTCTGATACTGAAACATCTTTGCCATCTGAGACGGGGTTTTAACAACCAAGGTCTCAGCTCTTACCAGAACATGCTGATTTTTACCAAAGCTTCAATTCTAGTTGAGTGGTATTTATAAAGCTGTCTGTATCACGTACAATATGGTTCTGAACAATGGTTAACTGGGGTCATAGCAGGTGACTGTTTTCTCAATACTTTTTTCACAACTGGTCAGAATTTAAATGTCTTTTTAGCTTCAGGCCAAAGCACATCAGTTGTTTCATCAAAATGTAAAATGCCATTTCCTTGTCTACTTTTTGATTTATTTTTTCCTTCATCCTCTTCACTACATATTTTTTTCTATTATTACTGTTTCAAGGCCCACATGAAAAAAAATAGACATACTACACTGTCTCCCTTAAAATGTAATATGACTCAAGATTAACAGTTGGTCTCACTGTGAAGTAAATAAAATGATGTAAGAAGTATGACAAGCCTGACTGGATGAACTAATCAACATATTTTCCTTCTTCTCATGAAGTGTGTTTGATTAAGTTCAGACCCTGGTTTGCATTTCACATCTCATGTAACCAGAGGGATGACATAACTGAAAGCACTCTGAGGAAAGTAGTAGAAAATATAATTTTGTGAGTCTGAAAGTTGTAAATTTTGTCTTCAGGGCTTTACTTCAACTTTTCCACTTTGTTCGACTTGAACTTCAAACTTCTGGCAGCATCCCAACCACAATATACAGTTTGTAGTGTATAGGCCTTCTTTGCTGCTGGTGTGGATGCATCCACATTCACCAAATCATCATCTCTGCAGTCACACCTTTGGCCAGAATCTCTACTGTTTTTTTTCTAGGACAAAGGCGCCAGAGCCTGCCATCACTACAAAATAAAACCAAGGAATCTATTTCTTTAGGAAAATAACAGATATTGTTTGTGTCTCAACTCACTTCTCACTGCTGACCTTTGCCTGTTGGCATCAAGTCTATGTGCAGTGAATGGATTCATGTTCTTCCAGGGAACTCCAACTCAAGCAAACATACACAGTAACAAAATTCAGTGCTGATAGCCTCATTTCAAATTGTGGATCATGAACAGGCAAATAAACTAGAGTGCGATTTTTTTATTACTATTTATCATCATTAGTCCTCACGGGGACTTTAAAATAATCTGTTTCAATTCAACAAAGTTACAGACAAAGATTACCCCGACAGAAGTGAAAAAGACAAGCTCCCCTCTTCCTTTTAAAAGCAGCCTCTTTTCTGATCAACTGGACTCATTACAGCAACAACTCAAATCATCATGATTCTGTCATTGTTAAACATGATAAAGTGACCACGTGTGTCATGAGAAAACAGTGTTCCTCATTAAAATACCCTTTAATATTGAAATATTTGGAGAAGACAACCCCCAAATATTTACAAGCAAGAAAATACTGCTGCTGACAAATGTAGACCGCTCTCAAGTGATGTCATAACCCTTCACTTCTTAGCCGGCTTAACATATTAACCCCCACTCACTGTATTAGCCAACATTTTATCTACACTGTTAACTGTAACTTGGTGTGTCGGAGTAAAATATGGTGTCATGGGCGACCCGAAATCTCATGTAAATAAAAAAATAATAATAATAATTATAAAATAAAAAATTGTGTTGTTCTAACACAAAAAGAAGTTTTCTTGATGAAACAAGATGTGTTGTATCAACCTTTGACTAAGTTTGGTTGATTTAGACTTGTTAGCTATTTTAACTTTATAAGGGAATTGTTTGAAATAATTCTTCTTTTTTTGTTTCATCTCAATAAAACCGTTCATGTGTAAACCTTTTGCTTCCATTTATTTTAAATGCATTTGTTAATAAACTTCTTCAGCTAGCTTTTTCAGATAAATCTATTTTGCCTCAATGAAAGTCTTCAGTTTTGTAAACAATGAATTTCAGCTAGTGGATAAAAATCACACAACTGAAGCTGTCTATCCGTCTGTCTGTCTGTCATTGGGCTCAGATGGCCTTTGCCACTACACAGCAGGTGCAGGTGATGTACAGCAAGGTCTCATCTACTGTCCCTCCCCCTCTTACACATGATGCAATTGTTAGGTTACCATTTACAAAGGCACTCTGGGTTTAACTTGAAAGCTGTAACTTTACTAAACAGCTGGGAGGGGCTAAAGTGATTGTCAAGTCAACATGATTTGTTAACTTATTTGGACATAGAATTTCAAGTTGAAATACATTCTGTAGCTGAGTTGATGCCAACTTATAATTAATTGTTTTAACAACTTCAGTAATCTTGTGCCAAATTGACAGAATAATATGCTAAAAGAAACACGCAAAATTGAACTTTCCAGTGCATATATGGGTAAAAACATACACAGCATAGAATTTCATACATTTTTTTAGTTTTCAGATTAAGATTCTTGAATGTCTGTGATCAGAGTTTTAGCAGTTTTGAGCCCTGATCTGAGTTTGACCCAGCAGCCAAGATGGGAGCTCAAAATAATCAAATAATCAAGCCTTTGGATGATTGTTTTTCTGTGCTTTGGAGAGATCTACAAAAAAATCAGTTGGTTTCATGCCCTGTGATAACCTCCTCCCAGACTGTTGAAGTGTTTACTTGCTTCAGGTAACAACAGAAATATTTTACTTTCTGTTATTAAGGCAAACTTCTGCTGAAAGAGCCAAAAATAAGAGAAGTGATGAATCAGCTGTTTTTGAAGGCAGCAGCGTGAGGACAAAGGAAATTTCAGCAGGACTCAATTTAGACTTGTGCCTTAAAATATTATCAAGGAATGTATCATGCAAATGCTTTTTCTTGCAACTAAACAAATGCATACCCTCAGGGATAAACAGATACACGCAGACCAATCAGTAATGACACCACTGGTGAAGTGAAGGTAACAATGAGAAGTGAGGGAGAAAAAGCAGGAATTTAAGGAGCAATCCTACACCTGGCCTCTTTGGCACATTCCCATGAAAACACAACAGCAATCCAAAAAAACATTTTACCAAGCAAACACAGCCACAACAGAAAAGGCTCTGCTTTCATTTGACTCTCATTCTTTGATAATAGTTCGCAGACATGAGGGAAATTGGGTTTGAGGGATGTTCGGTGAGCTCTCCCTCATGTAAATGATGTGTTTAGACTTTGCCCTTACTCTACTTCATCATCAGGACAATACGGCCACAGAACTCAAATATATTCCAATCCCATCAGTGATCTGTTTTTAAGAACCCTTAGAATTTAACTTTCCCAATGATCCCTCCACTCTTACATAAACCTACAATATAAATGATGAAAAAGCCAATGTTCTGTCCAGGAAATCATAGATTTATATTTTGTCATTGCACAATCCGGCCCCGCTGTCTCCTCCAGCTTCAATGTGGACAGTGAAGAGGAGGCGCTGAGAGGCCGTGTAAAGAGATGTGAAAGGGATGAATGGCTGGCTGCTGTCATTCTAAAAGCAGATTTCTCATTACGGCCCAGTTAAATCAAACCCAGATGACAATTTAAGGCTGATTAGGGCAACACATTAGAGTCGAGCCGGGATTATGAAAGGAAGCCCTGTCGTAAAAACGCAGCAGTTGATAGAGTAGCTGCTATTTCACATCAGGATAAATACAAGCACTCCTTGGTAATGGCTTTTGAAGTGCTGTCCCCAAAAAATAAATTATTTGGGCTCATCTTCTGTGAAGAAAGATGTCTTAATCAATCACGTTCTTGGAGATTGTTCACAGTCAAGAGGATGCATGTACCCAATCTCCCTCTAAATGACTAAAGCTCCCAACTATTTGGTAATCATTCACATCAAGAAATCAATAGCTCATTATTTAGCTCTGCATACTGTAAAATATGTGGTTTTGCACTTTGTAAGTCTGCGTTCCGGAAGGTTACAAATCAAGGTGCTGCAAACCTGAACTGACATGTACCACAAATTAACATCCTCATTGAAAAATTACATTAACATGAGTATCTGTGAAAAGTGAGGTCTTTTTCTTTATTTTTTTCTTTATTTTTCAATCTCCTGCGTACAAATCAAATGAAGCTAGGTGAGAATTTATGTGCATTATTTTTCTGTATTTTGATGTAAGATAGTAAGATTTGACAATTGTTGGTCAAAGACTAAAACTAAAAAATAAATCAGATCAACAGAAGACTTTCAGGATCTGACTACTCAAAACACTCTGTAGAGATGCAGTGCACTGGCCCTTTAATCTTCATTGAAATCCTTTGCAGAGGAAGGAACAGTGGCCTGACTTTCACTAAAGCAGATGTTGTTTTCTTAACTAAAGCAGATATTTCGGACAATTGTTCTTCCATGTGTGTGGAAATCTGCCAAACTTTGGGGGAGTTTTTCAGACACAAACAGCAGACCTATCTTTATCTTCCTGCTTTTTTTAGCCAATTATTAAATGTTTTGTGCTTAATGATTTAAATTCTCATTTCTAGCAGGCATTTAAAGGAGATGACTCAACCTGCACAGCTCTAACAGATAAATGGTCGACTGAAATAAGCTAACTACATGTGGATTTAGTCCAACAGCAAAGGATCTATCTTTTCTTGTATCTTTAAAAATAAAATGTCGTGCCACACTTTTGCACATAATACAGCTATACATTTTGCATCACCTAGTATCAATTAATTCAGGGCCACTCTTCAGTCTGAACAGCAATTAGTAGTTTGCTGGGTTTGCAAAAAGAGTCAATTAATTCAAACCAAAATTGGATTCAAAATCCAACAAATGGTAGAGAGCCAAAGGATTACAAAAAAAATGATGGCAGAATGTTTTTTAAACTTGCACAGAAGAGCGAGCAGAGGTCATCAAAAAGTTCACAGATTTGTGACCTTGAATTTGAAAAAATGCAGTTAAAAGTTCAAATGCCTCACTGTGACCTGAGAGATGATGCAGAAGATGAGTCCTACAGCATGTCTAGGTCTCTACACCTGGAATTATCCTCAGAATATTCAGAACAAAACAAAAAGAACAGGTCATACATTTTCTTCAGTGCTTCAGGAAACTATTTGGTCATATACTCCACATTTCTTAAAATATATCAGGTATTCTGGTGAACCCTTATCAGAAAACAAGGAATTTGTTTTGGTATACTGTGCTCTCTTGTACAAGGTAATAGTAAGGCATAAAAGGGAAAATAATAAAAAATAAATAAATTAATTAAAAATAAATAAATAAATTAAAAATAAATAAATAAATTAAAAAAAAATAAAATAAATAATAATAATAATAATAATAAAAAATCAGCATATAGAATATTATCAACAACTTTAAACACAAAAGAGTAGCAAAAAGACAAGACTAATATTTATAGGCTTAAAAAATATGATAGTAGTCAGTGGTGAGTAGTATCTGATTCAATTTAATACATTTTTCAAACTTTTTTCAATGTAAAACAAATCAAAAGTACATTAAGTTGCATGACTACATGAGTAAAATAATTTAAACATGTAGACAAAGGCAACACACGTTTGAAAAGGAGTGGGATGAAGTCCAAACTTATGTTATACTGCCAACTGTTTTCATCTTTTTATACTTAATACTCCAAAAACCAAAGTTACAATGTCAATTTCAAAAGAAACTTAACATAAATGCTTTCATTTTAACTATACCAATTGAAAATCTTTGATCTGAACAGTTCATCACATACTATTTAACTTTGGCTTTGCTTGAGCTCAGCATCCAAACTTTTCTACAAAGTCACACCACAGATTATAGAGCTTTAAATAGTTGTTGTAGCAAAGAACATTAGAAGTTAAGGTTGCCTCTTAAATTGTAATGTCCCCTCTCTGTTGAAGAACAGTTATTTGATGTTAGGTGAAGCAACTCTGATCTCTCTTTTTACATCATTTGTGCTGGACTTATATTCTACCAGGTTCCTGATTTTTAAGCATTGTGATTTAAACAGAGTTAGCATATTTAATTTATCCTTCATTGTGTACGGTCACTTTGAAAATCTGCGTGAATGAGTTAAAATGTTCATTTCAAATGTGTGCTTTGCAAACAATGCACATGGGTTTGCACAGTTTTATTTTTTATGTCTATTTAAAATCTTGAATGTGTGTTTTGCTGTGCACTGACCTATTGTTTTACTCGGCCGCCTTTATTGTGTGCCTGTGTATTTTAAGGGTTGTGCTACTTTGTCTGTGTGATCAGGCCAAAGGCAAGGTAACAGCATTGACAGGCTACAGATGGCTATCACTGGACTCAGGCGGGGACAAAACAGCCTTGATGCTTCTACAATAATAATCCACACGTCTTTTCTATCAACCAAAGCTCCACTGATAACTGCAACAATTTTGTGCAGCCAGAGCTGACCCCTCCCACTTCGATTCCCCGTGGAGGACTTTGAAAAGTGTTGTTAAAGGAATGTTCCATCCAGCAAACATTATTTTTAGATAGTGTTCCAACCACTTCACCTCCCTCCCCCCCACGCTCTCACTTTAGGTATGCTCCACAGGATTTGTTGCTCCTCCGAGGAAGGTAAGCTTGGCTAAATGTGGGCTTAAAGAGGGTCAGGTAACTAAAAAGCTGAACAGCTGCCTCAGGTGAACATTTTTAGACTCATGGAAAGAAAAGAAGAGAAAAAGAGGGAGGGAAGGAAAGCCTGAGGAGAATTGGGAGCTTGTGTCTAAAACAAAACCCTTCACTGAACCGAGAGATATTTAAGGAGTGCTTGGGGTTTCAAAATGGCAAAGTGTTGTTAATCTGCTTTAATCTCACTCTAAACAACACTGGTATCTCTGCTTCTTCTTGAATTGATCATCTTCCTGCTCACTTTATGATCCCATGGGACAGCAAAGCTTGTCCCTCATTATACCTCTCAGCAGCCAATCCTCTTAGCGGCTAATAATCTCCTTTATTCCAAACAGATCTCCACAGTTTGCATCACAGACACAGTATTTGGAGCTACTGTCCTTGAGGAGATATGAAGGATCAGAGAGGATAACGGAGATATAAGTACAGAGTGAAAAGAGACCTGGCTCCAAACATGTTGGCTGTGTGAGGCACCAAGAATGGTCAGGGTGACGAGTGTTTCACAAAGTGGATGTTTCCTGATTCTTTGAACAGGGAGCACTTTTTCAATTGTTGATTTTTTGCTTTAAGGGAAAAAAAAATGATTGTTCCATGTTTGTCTGTGGAGCATGTGGGGAGAAATTGACACCTGCCTGTACTTTGGCCAACACGTGGACTCCATCCACAAAAAGACACAACAGCATCTCCACCTGCTCAGGAGGCCCAGCTCTTTTAACATCCTCACCTCTAACATCTTAAAGGTGAAGTATGCAGAAATTGTCGTTACTCTGTTTACAAACAGCATCCAAACTCATCTCCTCCTCTGTGGCTCAGTGTCAGCAGCTGCGCATGCTCACTGCCCCCGACCGGAGCTAATAGCATGGCTAACAGTCGTAGCCTCGTAAACACACCATAGACAGTAAAAACAGCTCTGCCAGCACCTGCAGCATTGTATGAGAACAACTCAAGAGCAGTACACCTGATTTCCTGCAGGTAAATGAGATACACTGCAAATATAGAATCATTCTTTTTCTTTCTCNCTTTGGCCAACACGTGGACTCCATCCACAAAAAGACACAACAGCATCTCCACCTGCTCAGGAGGCCCAGCTCTTTTAACATCCTCACCTCTAACATCTTAAAGGTGAAGTATGCAGAAATTGTCGTTACTCTGTTTACAAACAGCATCCAAACTCATCTCCTCCTCTGTGGCTCAGTGTCAGCAGCTGCGCATGCTCACTGCCCCCGACCGGAGCTAATAGCATGGCTAACAGTCGTAGCCTCGTAAACACACCATAGACAGTAAAAACAGCTCTGCCAGCACCTGCAGCTTTGTATGAGAACAACTCAAGAGCAGTACACCTGATTTCCTGCAGGTAAATGAGATACACTGCAAATATAGAATCATTCTTTTTCTTTCTCTGTTACAGCCGCCACCGTAGACGCTCAGGGTAACTTCTCACTCACTATCAGCAACACACAAAGTCACATGCACACTGGGCGCACTGTGATTGGCTGGTCATCACTCATAATAACTCCTGTCTCTCCGCCCAGAAGCGTCCCGAGTCCTGCATAATATCAACAAACAGACACTGACACACAAGTTCAGAAGCCCAGAGATGACGAAAGAGCAGGATAATTCCTGTAAAAACTACATTTTTAATTTTCATGAAGATTCTGCATACTCTACCTTTAACCGAGTTCAACTTCCTCACCATCAAACACAAAACAAAACCCTCCTGAATAATAAATCAGGCCAGTAAAATCACTTTGATAGCCCAACCTCTTCTGTGTGAACTGTGTAGAAGCCCAGTGATGAGCATCAGTCCTTCAGGCTGCCATCAGACACTACAGAACTTCACTGACCAGGAAAAATATGTACAAGAAATCTTTCATCCCCTCTTCAATAGCTGTTTTTTACAAGACAAAATAAACTATACTGTGTTTTCTTTTAAACTTGTCTTTTATGGCCATGACAAAAGAGGAATGTCTGTTTTCATTTGTGACAGACAATTAAATTCTCTATCTAGCTTGCCTCTTTATGGTATTGTGATGCCAAGGTGCCCCTGGGTAAAGAACTGAACCTGTAACTGATCAGGGGTATGCATCATTGAGCAAGCACCCTAAATGTGTCATCTCTTCTCTAATACATGTCTAGCATCCTGCTTTCTGCATGGGTGTGTATTACAGCCTATGTGGTACCACGTTAAACACCAGAGTGGAGAAAAGCCTATGTGGATTAATTAAGCTGTAAATGTATGTGCTTCTGTCTGAGGAAAGTTCACAGCAATGGAGCACTGAGCAGCAATATCAGCATTCAGCCAAAGCACTGAAGGTAAAAAGATAAAAAAAAAATAAAAAAAAGCTGTTACAGTTGTTCTTTGAAGCAGGATTACAAGAAAAGAAACAGTCAAGTTTGATTATGGTAAAAATACTGTGAGTTTGTCTCTCTTTTAACCTGGCTGGATTATAAAGTTCACATACGTTGGTCCAGTGTACACACCAAAAAATGTGTTTTCAGTAAAACTTTTCACGTTGGAGCCTCAGTTTAACATAATTGATATTTAAGATTCCTGGTTGGACTGCCTCTACCTGCAAAAACCAATGAGAGAACCAGACTTGGACGTGTCACCAACTTACAGTGTACGAGCACTGCAGAGATAGTAAACTAAACCATAATCAGAGCCAAGAGGGGACTGATAAAGAACAAGTGAATGGCTGGTCTTAAAGAACAGAGCTGCTGGTTTGGACCAGGTTTTGTTCACATTTATAGCCATAAATAAACTGAAAAGCTCTACTCCCTCAGGCCCATTTATAATCTTTCTTTTCAAAGGGTGTTACCATCACTGTTAGCATACTTCCATACGCCCTCTATGTTGGCGTTGCTGTTAACCCTTACATCCACCAGGGGGAGCAGCCCAAGGTCAAAAGTTCAATACATCAAAATTCATAATTCAAAAAGTACCACCACTGTCATTACTTCTTTGTAGAGATACACACCAGGGAGAAACAGCAATACTGCCCCCCATGGTTTCTGCTGGCATTGCACCATTTGGTCTGACAATCCTCCTGACTTGGGGTTTTGAGCAGGGGTTGTCAGAAAAGTTACCACATGGAGACACGCAGAACTACCAATGAACACAGAGCACAGACAGAAGGCTCTGTCCCGATCCAGATTTGTGTTCAACTTTGATCATGAATGTGCCTTTGATCCTACGGTTAGTTAATAAAAAATGAAACCACACTGTGACAGTAGCATGTTATTGTTAAATATCGAAGAGTCTGCATTTAATATATGAACTACAAATTCAGTCTGAGCCTCCATATCAGTCTCCTTCCTCACACTCCTGCCTGCTTGCTCCAGGTAAAAGAAGCATGTCAAATCTCAGCTTTTCACCTGTGAACTAAAATAACAAGCACGGCATCAAAGGACACTGAAGTACGAATCATATTGAGCGGTATTCTGTTAATTTTCAGGTTTACATTGTTTGCATTGCTCAAAAAATTCTTTAGTTTTCTCATATTGTTGTCTCTGAAAACCACATTATAGCCTCTATCTCGTTCAGTTACTTAAAGGCCACCCCTAAGCCAGCACTTTTGAAGCATCCACCTCTGTTGCCGTTCTATAAAGTTGTTGTCATGGGCTTAATGTATAAAAAAAAAGACCAAAAAAACCCAAACATCTTTAGATATAGCTTATAGACGTGTTAACCTAAAATCTGACCCAAAGCACTGAAGGGGAATGGCAGTCGATCCCAAGCAAAACCAACAGGTAGTCATTTTTAGTGATGTCACACTCTTGGTGAATATTGACACCCTCTCACTCAGGTCCTGTGCTGCTATTTGAACCAGCTGACTCATCCTGATGTCATCCACTGATCTTCACCTCACAGTTTATAACTTCACCCATGTTGAGAACAGACTCACACCTCTGTAACTTCATGTTTTAATACCTGAGCTCAGTGATGATGTCAGCAATGCAACATGCTCCGTGTACATTCTCATCATATAAGTAGTAAATGCTTATGCTGTAGCAGTTTTAAAGGAAAACTTGTGTAATTAACACACTTTCTGCACTTTCCTCTTCACCTTGTTCCTCCCCTCTCTCATTTCTTCTTCTCATATCTCCTCCCTCCCATCTCACTCTTCTTCTTTCTCAACTCCCCGTCTCTAATTATTGCTATTTCTCTCTTTCTGAGTATGAACTCTCTCTCCGTCCCTCAGGGATTGTGAAGCATTAGAGTGCTGCAGAGTGAAGTAGCTCCACAGTTTCAGTCCTAACTCCAACATCTTTAATGGTTTTAGCAGCAATACAGAAAGGGAATACATTTAGTCCAGCAGAGTGAGGGGGGGGGGGGGTGTCTACAATTACAAACACAAAAGAGGATTGTTTTCAAAGGACTAGTGGCCAAAAAAATCAAATGTGATTATGAAACAGTCGTGATCTGTGGGTAGTTTATATGCTTCAGGATGATTCATTTTGACTAAAAACTGGGGTAACCTGAAAAAAAGGATGAGGTTGTTCTTCTTATTAAAAATTACAAATACAGTGTCAGTGATGCCAGATTTATTCATCTTAACAACTTAATTTAGAGCCCAATAATGAAAAATGTGTCTGGATTCTTAGAAATATCACAAAAAAATTAAATCTCTAGCTTAGTGTACAAAGAGGATGAAACTGAAAATGTCAAGAGGANGGGGGGGGGGGGGGGGGGGTGTCTACAATTACAAACACAAAAGAGGATTGTTTTCAAAGGACTAGTGGCCAAAAAAATCAAATGTGATTATGAAACAGTCGTGATCTGTGGGTAGTTTATATGCTTCAGGATGATTCATTTTGACTAAAAACTGGGGTAACCTGAAAAAAAGGATGAGGTTGTTCTTCTTATTAAAAATTACAAATACAGTGTCGGTGATGCCAGATTTATTCATCTTAACAACTTAATTTAGAGCCCAATAATGAAAAATGTGTCTGGATTCTTAGAAATATCACAAAAAAATTAAATCTCTAGCTTAGTGTACAAAGAGGATGAAACTGAAAATGTCAAGAGGACAGTTTTCGATACACAAACCCTGGGTCTTAAGGGCGGTCTACTGACTATTAGCCCTGTCAAACCTGAGGAGGAGTTAAGAAAAAAGTAGGAGCAATGTTTTACTGGGGCAGGGAGAAAAATTGATTCTGAATAATATCAAAATATTACATGTTGTGATATTGCATTGACTCACACCCCCGGAATATCTTTAATATATTTATAACAAACGTGAAATCAGTGTTTCAGTGGAGGCCAAATGAAACCACTGTTTGCTCAGTTGCTCTTGAGTTTTCCTGCTGAAGTCAGCACTGCAGTGATGTTGCTCCAAAAAAAGAAGCTTGTATCAATGAAAAAAAGGTCTTGATTTATTTTTCGAGGAATACGACAAACATGTAGTCTCACCTCACTCACTGCCATCTGTGGGACCCATTGAAGAACTTTAGACAAATCCAATCTAGATGAATAAATTGGTCACTGATGTAAATAACTGACAGTAGATCCTGCCACTCACTTTCTCTGTGTGTCATACTTCCTACATTTTTCTCTGATACAATCAATAATACTCTAGAAATGGACCGTTTGTTGTCAACCAATAGATGTCAGAGCTTTCAAACCTGTTCCCAGCTCGTCAGATTATTCCTCATATGTCACCATTATGGCATTTCTCCATTCAGGATGAGCTTCAGTCACATTTTTTCAGACAGGCAGAGGAATAGAGGATGTCCAAACACCCACATGGTGCACTTGGATCTAGAAAAGACCCCATACTAGGGTGATTCAAGTGGTTCGTCTTCACTATGAGAATACTGTAACACGAAACAAACAGGAGGTGAGCTGATTATCTGGAGTTTATATTAAAAACTTCTCTAATTGCAGAAATAGTGTAATAAACGCACATTTTGATAGAAGCCCCCCCCCTTAATTTTTGTTGTTTTGCATGTAATCTTGTTCAGTAGTTAAATGTGAAATATTCAAGTACAGGAGCAAATGTAGAATTTTTGGTGTGTTATTGGTGGTTAGAGTGAGTAAGGCTCACACAGGCATTTAAGGGCAGCTTAGGGGTCTTTAGGGTACACAGGTGCACATGTAGACCTTCAGTAGACCGAGAGCTACTACATGATGCAGCTAAGCTAAGCTCCATGCTGTGTTTCTGTATTTACAGGTGAGCAAAAGTCATAAATGAGTGAATGCATGTTGCGACATGGGTGGTGATGAAAGTGAGAGAAACCAGACTTCAGCTCATGTGAAGTTAATGTCACTTTATGTCGAGTTTTGAAGTTAATTTGTAGTCTTTTAAGTGCCGCACCTGTCGTGTTTGCTCGTGATGAAATACACAGAATAACCACCTGTAGCCTGCTGAAACAAATACTGTGTGAGTGTGCCGAATATTTTGAAGTGTGAATGTTAATTGTGCGAAACCGTATGTCTGAGAGTGTGAGTGTGGAGCGCACATGTGGACCTTCAGTAGACAAATATTTTGTATTGTGTCCAAGTGTGCAACACATCTATTAAGAGTGTGAGACAATGAGTGCAAAACTATTGCTAAGGCCTCATTTACATGACAACGGTTTTATGGAGAAATGCAAAGGTAGTGTTGCGTGCGCATTAAACTTACATTGTGCCAAGCATGAACCAAACAACAACAACAATAGGGACCGACTGTTTCGTTCTTCTGCTTCTGAATCTGCTGCCTGCCTTCTATCAAAATGTGCAGTTATTGCACTATTTCTGCTATTAGAGAAGAATTTTTTAATATAAACTCCAGATAATCAGCTCACCTCCTGTTTGTTTAGTGTTACAGTATTCTCATAGTGAAGACAAACCTCTTGAATCACCTAAGTTTGTATTGATAACAATTTAAGTCTTTACCCTGTGGGGTCTTTTCTAGATCCAAGTGCACCATGTGGGTGTTTGGACATCCTCTATTCCTCTGCCTGCCTGAAAAAATGTGACTGAAGCTCATCCTGAAGATCTTGATAGTCATCACATCAACATCTCAAAATGTTTAGTGTAATCTGAAAAAACAATGTTGTCAAGAGTACGTTGACCGATGGAGAAATGCCATAATGGTGGCATATGAGGAATAATCTGACGAGCTGGGAACAGGTTTGAAAGCCCTGACATCAATTGTTTGACAACAAAAGGTCCATTTCTAGAGTGTTGTTGATTGTATCAGAGAAAAATGTGGGACGTATGACACACAGAGAAAGTGAGTGGCAGGATCTACTGTCAGTTACTTACATCAACGACTCTAATTTAATCATCTAGATTGGATTTGTCTTAAGTTCTTCAATGATATAAGCCTAATGTAGATAGACACTTTACACCTTTTAAGATACTTTCAGGTTGTTGTTTAACCTGATAATTAACTTGCACCTTGGTTTTTCTCCAACACTTTCCTGCTCCCGCTGTCAGGACAAGCGTGTCAAAGATAAATCCTGTAAACACGAGGCACTGAAGGTAGGAGGTAATCTCAGCGCACTGAACCGCACCGCCAAGCCATCAAATCTGCGTCCAAGAGAGCATTTGTGAGATGCATTGAAACAAGTGTTTTCAGAGACAAACTACTGCCAGACAATGTGACAACAGTTGGAGCCATCTGACCTGTTGGCCAGCTGCTCTGTGGAGCACCTCTGACACCTCACAAAGTCAATGGACTGACACATCCTGGTGCTATACAGATTAGGAGGTGGAACTTCTATTTAGTCCGTGTTTTTGTCCACACTCATAGTTCTGTTCTCACCATACAAAGCTTGTGGTGAGCCCATTATGTAAAAGCACCATGTGTTAAAAAGCCTTTATTATTATTGATGTGATAACAATTATTATGGCTCACATGGCATGTACACTAATTTAGCAGTCTTGCCTCATAGGGTGCTTCAGCTAATTCCATCAACCTTGTTAAAATGGCTGTCTCTGAAAGCAGAAGGTGACTGTGAAGGCTGATATCTCATCATCAATACTAATTACCACCCAATGAGAAGCTAATTGGTGGAAATGAATGTGGAAAGGTTGATTTGCATATTCATAGTAAATGCTAAGCTACATAAACACAGCTGTGAACAAATAAGGATGAACTCCGATGAGCTGACGTGCTGCCATGGATTTCATCACCTTTGGAGTTTTAGTGTTTGACGTCAGTTTGAGGACAAATTTGAAAATAATGTGGGGAAAAAAGAAAAAGAAAACAAATATCCAGAGTAAACAACAATTTTCCTTTGAGTCACCAAACTGATGTTTAAGAAATTATAGTAAATCATCGAACTTCCTCACATATTTAGAGGGCTAGATTGGCCGACTTAGTTTATTGCTTACACTTTGTATTGCTTTATTTTTGTTTGGTTAAAAATTGATGCTTTTTTCAATTTGCACTAAGATTTTTTTTAAATCTTATTTCATAAATTGTTTCTCTGAGATATTTATTCAGGCTTAAAAACAGATACATTTTGTGACACCTGTATGTAAATGTGCAATAGTATGACAAAAAAGCTTCTTGAATTTTGAATATCTTCCAGGTTAAGATAAAATTTGTAGAATATATAAAACTGATGGTAAAATTCTGTAAAAAAAATATTTACAGTTGAATCAAGATTCAAAGTTTGTTGCACTGTCTTGCATCACAAGTCCTGTGGGCTAGTAAAAAGAATGTCAGTTACAAATAAGGTGCTTCCTAACTGCAAAAAATAGGGCCTAAATCTAGTTCTGGGGTATTTAATTTACCCCTAAAATCAACCCTGTTGTGGAGGGTTGTTAAGGTCCCTCTCCATCCACAAAGAGATGACACCAATTGTGATAGACTTAGTTAATACCTCCTCTTTCTGAGCCTGATAGTGTTAACGTGTCTCTGTCAGCTCCTGGTGTTCCAGTTAAAAGAGGAACCCTGTAAACTGGAGACTTTCAGCTGAACATGTCAGTGGATATTCAGTTTATAGCAACTGTCAAAACACAGAGGAAGTCCTCAGGAATACATTCTAGTTTAGTTTGATATACAGTTGTGCCCAAAAGTTTACACCCTCCAGCAGAATTTCTGATTTTTTTGGCCTTTTCTCAGAAAATATCAATGATAACACAAAAACCTTTCTATCACTCATGGTTAGAGGTTGGGTGAAGACATTTATTGAAAAGAAAATGGTTTACTCTTTTTAAATCATGATGACAACAGAAACCTAAAAAAATGACCCTGTGAAGAAGTTTACACAACTCTGGTGGTTTTGTCCTGATAAATGCACAAAAGTGAACACAAATGTGTTTGAATGTCTCCTTAAGGTAACCATCCTCACCTGTGATCTATTTGCTTGTAATCAGTGTGTGAGTATAAAAAAAGGAACAGGGTCACTTTTGAAGTTTCTGTTGTCATTTTGATTTAAAAACAGTAAACAGTTGTTTGTTAATTAATGTCTTCACCCAACCTCTAACCATGAGTGACAGAAAGGTTTTTGTGTTATCATTCATATTTTCTGAGAAAAGGCTAAAAAAATCAGAAAACTCTGCTGGAGGGGGTGTAAACTTTAAGGCACAACTGTAAGTGTCATAATGTCGATCTAAAGTTGTTTCAGAGGGGTGTATCCTACTGAAAGACATCAATCAACAGGCTTGTTTTTTAGGTCAAATGGCAAATAAATGAAATGACAAATTCCTAACAAACCACTAAAATAACAATACTAGTTTATTGTTGGGTTGTATGGCAATGAGCAGTACAAAGTTTGTTTGTTTTTTTCAATCTTATTCAACTTTTTATTTAATGTCATTGGGGATCAAAATGAGAATCATGAATCTTGTCTTAGTTGTGTCTCTCACAATCGAGGTGAGCCTTTTGGACGTCAGGAATGATTCCACCAAGACTGCAACAGTACAGCAGCACCAAACAGTGAGGTGCATGAGGCAACGCTTTGACACTCCCATCTGACTCGGGCCTAATGGGGCGGCAGGGTCATGCTGTTTAATGGCAGTTAGCTAGCTGAGTGACAGCACTGCACCAGGCCAGGGGCTCAGCTGTCACGGGTCGCAGGTGTGCCGCTGAGTTATGTGTCATTGTAGGATGCGATAAGGTCGACAAGGGACTGGGTAGGAGAGGGAGGAATTGATAGAAAAAAAGATAGAGAGAGTAAAGAGAGGGAAATTGTGTTGACTCCCAGGGTGAGATTTCCTGACATGTCACCCAGGCCTGCTTCTCCATGCAAACAGGTAGAAGCCAATAAAAACGAAGCCATATAGTTTTTCAAAAAGCGTCATAAACAGCTTGATGATTAGTTTAACTTTGTTGCACAGGGATATCAAAACTTTAGCCTGATTTACATGAAAAAGTTCTGCTGTGGTTGTTCTCCTTTGACCATCAGAACCATGCAAATGTGGTGAAAACAGCCACAGGCCCAGAGAGAAGGACTGAGTTAACCTGCACGCTGCTGCTCCCACACCAATGACTCACCCTTTTGAGCAATTTAAGTGGGAAATGTCAGCAGCAATTATAATGCAAAGCTAACCTTTTGTAGGGAGATTGCTGCATCGATATGTTGTATCTTGTCATACATGGTGACAAAGAATGCCTTCTTGACTATTCTCAGTAATTCCAATGAGGGAGATTGCTTTGTCCTCTCAGCCCCAGAGTCTTTACACAAGACTGACATACAATGAGCCTCTTTGCATGATGAAGCCAGGACTTTGTTTCAAGTCTGTCAAACAATTGTTCAGATGCATTGAATGAGAGAAACGTAAAAGATAAACTTGAATTAGCATATCTATATGTTTCACAGTCCAACTGGACTCAAGGTGATGGAAGACACAGTACAGGCCAATCATTTGGACACATCTTCTCATTCTCATTTAAGTTTTTGCAATTTTCTGTATTGATTGACCTTCATATTTTAAAGTAACGATGTCCACTTGTTTTTCTTTAGTTAGCTGATTGATTCTTGCCAAAATATGAATTTTAACAGTTGTCCAATAGGGCTGTTGGCTGTGTATTAACCTGACTCCTGCACAACACAACTGATGGTCCCAAACCCATTGATAAAGTTAGAAATTCCACCAATTAACCCTGATAAGTCACAGCTGTGAAGAGAAAACCATTTCAGGTGACGACCTCTTGAAGAATGCCAAAAGTATACAAAGCAGTAATCAGAGTAAGGGGTGGTTATTTTAATAAACTAGAATATACAACATGTTGTCAGTTATCTCACCTTTTTTTTGTTAAAAGGAACCCCGACTGTAAGGACTAACAGGCACGAATATGCTTGAATGTTTGTCTCGAATTAGAATTTGTTGTTAAAAGACATAAATTGTTTTTTCTTTAAAAAAAAATACAGTTTAAAACAGTTTCTATCCTTCGGGTGCAGCCATTGTTTTACTGCCGCAATGCATTCTGGGTTGATGATGTACATTGGTGCCGAGCATCTGAATTTCACCGTTTACTCACTACTAGTCGCTGTAAGTCACTAGGTTTCAGGAGTGAAAAAAACATAATAATGCCACATGTGGCTGCTTTTGGGTGCACTTTTCAGTCAAAAGGAAACAAGGAGACTGATGTTAGTCTGCACAGCTTCCCAAAAGACAAGAAAAGAAGGAAGTTGTGGGAAATCACTTGTGGGCGTAAACAACTTCCGATGGACCCGCGGCTATGTTCTGGCCACTTCTCCCCAGAAGCATTTGCTGCATTTAGCCGGCCCATGCTGATGAAAGAGCTGACAGGTGTGGGTCATTATAAACGGAGACTAAAGCCAAATGCTGTGCCGACTATTTTCCAACACAAACCCACAAAACTTCCTCGGGAAACCACTGAAGTCCACTCCAGGACTTATATGATCCTGTATGAGATGGAGCCCGGTGCAACCATATGACATCATTACCCAGACGTTATTGCAGCGTAAACAACAATTGTGGCCTACAGGTGAAAATATTTTTTCAAATTTTATACAAACTAAGATATTTTGAGAGATTTTATTATCGTTCTTATGTAGCTGGTAAAAACACTGATCATTTAGGAAAATGACGTTCTGGAAGCCAGGGTTCCTTTTAAGTACATAACTCCACATGTGTTCATTCATAGTTTTGATGCCCTCAGTGAGAATCTACAATGTAAATAGTCATGAAATTAAAGAAAACACATTGAATGAGAAAGTGTGTCCAAACTTTTGCCCTGTACTGTATGTAATAAATACAATAACACTGCTTATCTTCTAAACTGGATCAACACCTGCAAGTAGATTCCACCAATGAGTTCAGTTATGATTTACTCCTCGAAAAACTCAATAACTTTCATCATAACATAGGCCCTGAATGACTTGCAAACCAAACAGATAAGAGTGTATAGGGGTTTTATTCAGCATTATAAGTTTTGGGGCACTGGGGTTGTACAAATGACTGCTCTCAAAGCAGGGTGATTTTGGGTGACTGACTGTTTTTTTTTGTTTTTACTTCCACGGCCCACAGGGTTCAATGCCCAGTGTGTTTGGGTACAAAAGCTAAGCACTTGTATCAGAAAAAAATCATGTGTTTCTTTCTTATAATGTCACCAGTGATGTCTGAATGGACAAAACTCAAAAATCAGTCCAAAAAAAGCACACTTCAAAAAGAAACAATCAAGAGCTGGTTTTCAGCTGTGGTTTGGTGATTTTGATCAACTGAACAACTCAGTAGAAAATAATACCCCAGAAATAATAAATAAAAAAAGCAGTCAAATATAAAAAGAGAACCACACCAGGTGGAGTGACAAACAGAAACACCAGGTCCTGATTGAAAGTGGGTTCAAAGTGTTAAAATAACACATTCTGGGGTCGTTCTAAATCAACCACTGGGTTACCAAATGAAACCATTTTTATTACAGCAAACCTCCCTCTGGGAACCACAAATACAAAACAACATTTTCAAAGCCAGGCTGCTCGCTGCAGTGAAAGTGCCAGATAAACACAAGAATGAACAATCCAAGGACATTAGTGACTATTTAGTGTGGAAACACTGAAAGAAAGCAATACTTTCAGATTGTTTCACAGCCGCGGTGCTGCATCGGACGAATAAACTCATCCACATCAACATATAAACCTGTTTAGTGTGCTTCACCCTCTGGGATGTGTCGGTGTGTCATCCACCACACCTGAAGCTCGAATAAGTCCTGAGAACGACACACTGTTACAAAAAACAACTTTCACTTAACTCTTTTTGATATCTTGTAAAGTCCACAAATATGTTATGCACTAACATGCAAACAGAGAAGGACAGGTGGCTCACAGGAAGTGCTCTGCAGTTCATGCTAAAAACATTACAACATGCATAAAGCAAGCACACACTGCATAAAGACACCATAACACACCTCTCCTGGATTATCAGTGATAATTCAAAGGGATTTGTTCATTTTAGTCCAACATAATTTCTCAAGAGTATCTTTTGCACAATCCATGTCTTCACTTTAAGTGCAGGGTTGTGTTCAGTGTCTCCCTCTGATCCAGCACTGTTTCAGAAAAAAAATAAAAAGGTTCAACTTTCAGTGCCTTGGTGTGAAATAGGTTTTGTTTAAATTTGGGGTGAATTCCAATTCCTGTCTTAACCCTCAATCTTAACCCTCAATCTCAAAATGCGCGCTCCCGCGAAGTGTAAGTGCTGTCCTGATTCTCAGAAAGTTAAGGTTGAGGGTTAAGACTGAGGCTGTATCTCCCTCAATACTGAGATTCTCCGACACCACCCTTGGGACTAAGGGCTACCCAGAATGCATTGCGTATTGTTGGTAAATAAACATGGCGTCCAAAGCGGCAGAGAAGGCGAGCTACAAATTAAGTATTTTCTTTGTTAATGGAGATATAAATATCACGAAAACCATTGTATTATCTTAGTTTAGACCCATTTTATGGATTATTTACCTCGTTGTTGCATAACATTTATTTTTATTTTACGATCTTTTGTCAATAGCGTCCGGTGCGGACAAGCCATGTTGCTATTGTTTAAGTTAGTAAACGTTACAAAATGGTCATTTTTCTCTGTGGTAATGTAATTGTTTTATCAAGATAACAGCCTATATAACATGCTTGTGCCGATAATGGTATAAGATGACCGGGCTAATGTCGTCTCCTGTAGCCGCTGAGTTATGTAACGATAGTTATAGCTGGTGTTTATCTTTCAATAAACTATGGTATGCTGTGACAGCCGAATATGTCTGTGGTTGTGTTATTTATACAGATATTTTTTTGATAACGCTAATCGAAGGAATAACTGACAGACAGTCCACAACAATTTCATTTGCATTTAAGGGGTGTCCCATTTCTAAGTCACAAGATAGTCCTTAACACTTGGTTTTGAGGACTACTAAGATTGAGGGTTGAGCTTGAGGGTTAAGATTGAGGGTTAAGAAAGGAATTGGAATTGGGCCTTGTACTTGTAAACAAGTTTTTAATACTGTATGACAAATCACATCAGGGTGGACATAAAGTTTACAGGAGTAAGTCACTGTTTCTCAAACATGATGTGGTATTTACTTCCTGTCCTAAAAAAAATCATATTTGCTCTTGACCCCTTTTAGAACCTCCTGCATCAAAAAGATGATGAAGCTGCATTTTACTCAATTCATCCAGAGAAGTTAGCGTTCTTTAAACCCTGAGTTAAAACTATAAGCAACATAAAATGTCCGGTTTTTCTGTAGTTGGTTACCAAAAATGATTCTCTACTATGGATTCAAGTTCTACTGAATTCTGTCAGGACCTCGACCAAAACAGAACAACCAGAGTTTTGGAGTGACGGGTTACTGTGCTAATTAGAGACTTTCAGCTGAATGTGTTCGTGGTTCTCAGGGTCACAATTTATGTTAAAACACCAGAGCCATATACAGATCAGTGTATGTTGGACCAGGTTTGACCATAATTAAGTCATTAAATGCTGAAACTGTTGTGTAGTTCATGAAAAAGTTGGTTTGGAGCCTCGGTTATGACCAAACACGAAACTAAGGACTAGATTTGAAGAGTAAATAATATGATGATTCACAGAAACAGATTTCATGTACACAGTAAAACTTCAGTACATTCTCAAACCATCTGCTATTAAATTAGAAAATCTAAAATACAAAATCATGATCATAAGTATGGTACACTTGGTGCAGTTTTCTGAAGCCTTCATTATGAGCTATGTCTCAGACTCACTGGTCTGTGTGCCTGTCTTAGGTTTGAGAAGGTTTCTTTTTTTACATCACAAGTTTATGACTTTCTATTTCACAGTCTGAATATGCCCAAGGGTAAAAATAAGTCTGTTTCACTGAACATCTGTTCACTTGCTGATGTCTCCTACCCACGCGCTAATGTCACACAGGGCTGGAAGATGTTGATCATTCTTCAAAGTGAGATTTCAAATGTAAAAATACACTGCCTGGCCAAAAAAAAAAAAAAAGTGGCTCCATGGATTTAACTAAGCAAATAGGCCCAAGCCTCCAATTGGATAATTACTGCATGTGTGATTCTATTTCAGCTGGTAAAGAGTTATTCAACCCCAAATGATGAAATGAGTAACATCTCATTTCTTAAACAACCATGGAGAAAGACACATTCTGTGGTCATGGAAAAGATGCTCGTCTGTTTGAGAAGGGTCAAATCATTGGTGTGAATCAGGCAGAGAAAACATCTCAAGAGATTGATGCAGACACGATCAAAATTGGCTTAAGAACTGTCCAGTGCATTAAAGACTGGAAGAATGGTGAGGAACAATCGTCTTGGGCACATCAGGGTAAGAAGAGAGGCAGGTGAAGTGATGTACCCATCATGCCTAGTGCCTACTGTACAAGCCTGTGGGGGCAGTGCTATAATCTGAGGTTGCTGCAGTTGGTCAGGTCTAGTTTCAGCAACATTATGTTCCCAAAGAATGAGGTCAGCTGACTACCTGAATATACTGAATGAGCAATGGATTTTTTCTCCCCTAATGGCACGGGCATATTCCAAGATGACAATACCAAAATGTATGAAAGAGTGGTTCAGGGAGCATGAGACATCTTTTTCACACATGGATTGACCACCACAGAGTCCAGACCTTAACCCCATTGAGAAGCTTTGGGATGTTCTGGAGAAGACTTTACACAGCGGTCAGACTCTAACATCATCAATGCAAGATCTTGGTGAAAAATTAATGCAACTGGATGGAAATAAATCTTAAGATATTGCAGAAGCTTATCCAAACAATACCGCAGTGAATGTGTGCTATATGTGTGACCTTTTTTTTTTTTTTTTTTTTTTTTTTTTGGACAGGCAGTGTATTCTGTGATTAAACTCCTTTACAAATAGTAAATGGGTCCATTAAACAGCAGTATCTGATATGTAAAGTAAAGACACATTCAGGGATTTGAGAATAAAACACTTTTTAGTGAAACTGAGAAATACAAGTTGTGTGTGATGGGTATGAATTATGTCTGAGTTCTTTGTCAGAGGCTACACTGTGCTGACTCTACATTTTACAAGACTGCAGAGATTCAAGTTGGCACCATAAAGAAAAAAAAAACCTACATAACCCACTGAGTCAAAGTAGTATTGTGCAACACAGTGAAACTGTTGCCTTAAGCAAAGAAAATTTCATCTCACATTCAGGTTCAACAAACAGTATGAGAGTCTGTAGTAAATCTGTCTCTGAGCTGAACTCTGGGGCCCTTCAGGTCCATTAATCAAAGGACACTGGGATTTTTAAAGGTCCAAGTTTAGTCTGATACGTGACAGTGTTTTCAAGTCAGACTGGGTTCTACGACCTGTGCAACATCAGGTTTGAAGATGGCATTTCACGTATTCTATTCAACACAATCAATCTATTGAATCTTCCATATCAAAGCTTCTTCACATTGTTCAGTTGTCCTTTTTGAAAGAGTTCAGAAATATCTATCATGCTTCGCTTTCCAAGAAAGTGTTCAGAAAATGTGACAATGTTGGTTCATCCATTCATGATTCTTCAGTGTTAAAACTGCAAGTGCAAATACCCTCAGAGGACATGGAGGATATTACATTCAGGTCCACTTCAAAGACAGAGGCTTTATTTTTTTTTCAGAAATAGCTATCTTTAGCCAAGGGGAATATGATTCTTCATGAACTTTGGACATTCGGGATATTTGACAACTTGGTAATTTTATATTTTAGCTCTTTCAGACAAGATAAGGCTCTGCTTCTGGTTCTGTTTTCACTATCAGCATCCTACGCTCATCAGTTCCCTCAGCTGATCCTATGCTTAGGACACAAGGGGACACAAAACCAAGCACTTTCTGAGGTCAAAGATACTTAGGGAGAGTGAGGTTTGGTGATTTCACTGAGTTATGAAAACCACTTGGACTTTGGAAAGTCTTGTGCGAGTAAACACACTCAGTCAGACATAAGCTGGAAAATTAAGTACAGTAAAAAATAATAATAATAATAAAAATAGACCAGTGATTAATGTTTTGGTTTTACTGTAGGTTTAAAGCATTGGACTATTCCAGACCAAACCTTCAACAATGACAACCCACAGTTATAAGACTATGTGCTTATACACACGTCCAGAATCAGAAAATGAAACTATTGGTCATAACATATCATTATGACTTGGCCAATTTAGCCGTAGCATTAATCCCATGCAAGGCTAACACTAATGCAGAGTTAGAACTTCATATATCTGAAAAAAACTTACTGGAAAACCAAAATAAATTAAATTAAACCAAATCAAATCAAATCAAATCAAATTAAATGACATTAAATTGAATTGATAAACAAAAATGCATGCATGCAAAAAAAAGAAACTGTGCATGTTTAGTCCGCACCGACAACAGTAAAATTGAAAAAGATCTCTCTAAATATTCATTCTCTTTTGCACAGTTTGCAAAAAAAGAATGGATTAAACATGCACAATTTCGATTGTTGCATGCATGTTTTATTTTTCATTATCATCATTTTTTTGGTGGTTTTCCAGTTAGTTTTTCAGATACATGAAGTTAACTCTGCGTCACAGTTATCTGTGCATGGGATTAATGCTACGGCTAAATTGGCCAAGTGTTAATGATCTGTTATGACCAATAGTTTCATCTGTGTAATAACTGGATGTGTATTTGTCTTAAACAGTAACTCATGAGCATGACATCCACCATCCTTAAACAGCTGAACAGATGTGATAATCCTGCCGTTAGCATCTGTTATGATGGGGTTTACTACCATTAAAGTTAATGCTCTCTTGGGGGGTTAACTTGACTCATGAATACCACTAATTCTTTTTTTTCCCTTTCACTATTTCTACAAACAGCTTCATACATTTTCTACTGCTACTGGCTGGATGTGCATACGGGCCCAGAATTTGAGATTGAGCTGACAAGGCTCAAGGGACAACAAACACTGAGTCAAACAAATAGTTTGCATGTACGTGGCTGTTTGATTAATTTCGATGCTTAGTCACACACACATTCAATATAAAGCCTCAAAACTGTTTTTTTTTTTTTTCCCCTGTGTGTACATCTCTCAGTATGAGTCAAATATATGAGTAATTTTCTCTGATGCAAACAGTGGCTCTTCATTTCACAGAACGAGTGGCTTCATCAACAGGGGTCACTGAATGCAGCATATCAAAACAGTTTAACTTTTGGAACAGGACTGTGCTCATCAACGTTACTTCTTGACCATCAGTCAGTCTAAACGAAGAGGTTTGGGTCAACTCTGTCAGGAATGGTTGATGACCAAACAGAAAAAAAAAATTCCCTTGCTTCCTTTTTATCCTCAAGTAATTTCTAAATCTACTAATTTCTTACACCAGTTCTTAAAGTTTCTGTAAAAATGTAATTGAAATAAAGTAAATATGAAGCGTTAAGATCATTCTTAGACTAATAAAGGGTCACTACTAAGGGCAGTGGAAGTGTCATGGGACAACTTTTGTAACTTTGTAACAGTTAACGTTGGTGTGATGCAAGCCCTCTAATTTCTGTGCTCATCATTCAGTGTTCCTATAAATGAATCTGCTAAATAGATCTACAATATGCATCAGAGGACATAATGTGTATAAAATGTGTGCATACGAAAATTGCTGGAGGAAATTGAGAGGTGTAGACATGGAAAATGACAGGTTTGTGACTCATAAAAGATAAAAATGAACCAAACAGTCAGGTAAATATGGATTGTTTGAGGTGCCATTCTGCTAATTGTAGTGTTTGACTCAACATTTAGATTTTAGTAATGCAGCCCACAATGCTCAAATTGCAGAGATGCTCTGTGCTTTTACCCTTTGTGTATGCTTTCAGCTGTAGATGGATGGCCTTATGGATTTGTGTTTTCTGAGTCAAGTTTTGCTTTAAATGGTTTAAGTGCTTCACACCCACATTGATGCATTGTTAACCAAAACATTTCTGGAAAAAATCAGTCACTCTGCTTGTGCCATCATTATAGATTCATGAAATCAAACCTCACCTATTTTGATAGGCAACATTTTTAGCCCTAAATATTTCTTATCCTGCATTCTAAGCATTTTTTTCGTGCAACATATTTCCCTTTTCTTCACCATTTCATATCTTGTGTGCTCCAATTTGCTTTTTGAATTCCCACATTTTCACATTATGCTGAATCCATCCATTTAAAGATGTCAAGTGTAAGAGTTGTAATGAGTTTCTGTAGAATTTACAAAGTTTTAGCTTCATACAAGTAGCCAATATAGAGTCTAAATGTAGTTTAGTGAAATGTTACTAGATACAACCATCTCTCTCACCCTGGGCTTTACTTACTTCCCATCTCTGATTTCCCAGCCTCCTGCTGCGAATTAGAGAGCTTTGACAAACTTTACTTCATCAAGGTGCTGTGAACCAATCCAGAGTATAAAAGAAGTTAACATCTTTGGAGATATCAGACAGAAAGGTATTTATACTCCTGACTCTGCAGCACAGAGCGCCCTCAGTCTGACAGGGAATCAGTGAGGAGACACAGCGGGTGTCTTTGAAGCACATCAGCGATCGAACTGGCAGCTGTAGCGATATGAAGCATAAAGTAGAGCAGGGTGCAGGGTAAGGTCACTCCTAACACACACTCAGGGAGATCATGTAGCACTTTGTAAAACCAGCCTATAATTAGATCAGTCCAGATGCTGATAAAAGTGGAGATTTCTCTTTCATAGCTCATTTGTAGTTTCTAGCATGCTGTTAGAGATGAGCTCCTAAGAGATAACCAACAGGAATTATTTTCAGTCCAAAAAGCAGATATTTTAGCCTTTTATATATTCTGTCCACCATAGATTAACGTATACTATAGAGCGTGATAAGAGGCTGTGATTGCTTGTGTGTGCAGCATAAGTGGTGCATCCAAGCAGGTAATGGGAGACAATGACTTGAGAAATGGATGACTCCTCAAAAGTCACCTTGGATGAATTGAACTCATCATTCATACCCACACACACACACACACGCACAGCCTCCTCACAACTGACCAAGGTCTTTGTCAACATTAAGGACACCGAGCAGGTTGTACGGCGCTCAGTGATATTCATCAGCCATGTCTTCAGCCAAATCTGCCTCCATCATTGCTGGAGACGACAACACTGACAGTGATGTACTGTGTGGCTCTACTCCATCATCCTGCTGCTGTTTCTAAGTGGTTGTTATTTACATGAGACCATCACATTTACAGGCTGTATCAACGTGTCCTAAAAGAAGAAGGTGAGACCTCTCGGTGCAAAGTTTAAAGTGTGGTCAGGGTTCCTTTAACTCTCTGTCATGAAGTGGAGCTTCAATGAAATGTCAGAGGGATTAATTTAAATTATCACTGTACTGATCATTTTTAACTTTACAGGAAAGAAAAGAAAGGGAGGTTTACACAGACTTCAGCGTCTCTCATCACCATGACAACAACAAACATACCAAGCACGCACATAATGTTTCTTTTCTGAACTTCAAAATAAAAGCATTTCCTGCAACACAGGAAAAAGCGCTCAAATTCATTTCTGTTAGAGACTTGACACACATTTTTACCTCAAATCATAAAACACATTGTTTTAACACCTCCATGCAATTCATACAACTAAGAAACAGGTTAATTGATGTATAATGAGGCTTCTCTAACACTCTCTGTAACAAGTGTCGACACCAGGTCTCTTCAAATGTATGAAATTTCAATCTGACATCAATGAACAGATGATCAGTCCTAATTTCTTGTTCTTACTCGTGTTTAATTTTTCAGTTTTGTAATGTTACTAAGGGAAAAACTTTTCATCCGTGTGTTGATTTCCCATCCTAACTTATGATCAATACTACAACATTTCATAAACCCATACATGCTATTAAGGTCAAATTTTCCCAGTTTTGATGTTTGACAGCAGCAAAAATAACCTAAATATCATTATTAAGTCCTGAAATTCAAGGACTTGTTCCAAAGTTATCAAAAATACACAAAAATCAAAATATTTTAAAATTGTATGCGTTTACAGAAGTGCTATAATTTTTGACCTGTGTCTATTTAGAGGGATTTTAGATCAACCAGTGTTGGCGAAGTCAAGGAAAATAGTTGATGTAGGGTATCTTTAAACTGTAATACTGTGCAGACCATGTTTGGGTGTATTTTTTTTTTTTCTAATTTTTTTTTTTTTTTGATGGGACATTGGTGACAGAGTTCCACGTTGTCTTGGAAACAATCTGAGTTCCCACATTTGTCCAGTTTCTAGCAGAAACAGACACCTGCTGGTATTTGAAGTGGCACAGGGGGATCTTTAAACAGTGAAATAGTAAAAACATAAGAACGATGGTGCATAAATGGAATAGAATTCATCCAGAGGTCAGAGGGGCCTTGGTATAGACACAAGATCTGGCTACAGATTCAGAGTCACGCTAGGCTGGGAGCACCAGGCGTCTGTCACAGGCAGAGCACAGCAGGAGAGAAGGTGTGTAGGCATGAATGAGGGATTCCAGGTGGATCAAAGTTGTTCTAGTGACTGTTTTGTGGGCCAGAAGGAGTGCTTGGAATTGGATTGGAGCTGCCACCAGTAGCCAGGGAAGATAGAAGAACAGCAGGATGACGTGCTGTTTTGGGCTGGTTAAAGACCAGACGTGCTGCTGCATTCTGGATCATCTGCAGAGGTTTGAATGTACACACAGGGAGGCCAGAACCAGAAGATCTCCAACATGGTATAAAATACACTCTCCTGCTCTTTAGATGTTTTTCAAGGATTAATAACAAATACCTATTGATGTGAAATAAGTTTTTTAAACATCCTAACTAGTTCTGCTGTGACAATTTGGTATAGACTATTTTTCTAAGGACTCCAGCTTCATCCCACAGATACTCACACTCGGTTAATTGGTGATTCTAAATTGCCCGTAGGTGTAATTGTGTGTTAAAGGTTGTCTGTCCCTAGATGTCAGCCCTGTGATTGACTGGCGATCCGTCCAGTGTGTGCCCTGCCTCTTGCCCAATGACAGCTGGGATAGGCTCCAGCCACCCACGACCCTGAACCTGAACAGGATAGACGGTTAAGAAAATGGATGGATGGATATTACACTAAGGGATTTCTTGGCTCGGAGTCAAAATTGACCAGAACCATACTGGGGTCAGTGATATCAATATTACGAACTCTAGTTAACGTTGTGGATAGGCCTGTCGCAATAATCAATAAAGCAATTAATTGCACAGTAACTAAACATGAACCCGTTAAGTCTGATAGGCTTGATACATTTTTATTTACCAAAGACACTGGATAATGAGTTAACTTTTCTGTATCCATCCCGACTGACTCCTAAGGATGTTTTGAGCCGTGAGTTTGTAATTCTCTTCCTTGTTGCAACTCTTTCACTCTCTGCTGCTTTTCACAGCAGCATCTCACTTCCCCGCCCATCAAGAAAACTCTCCTGCGCATGCGTGTGTTTGTATTGATGGACGAGGGAAAAAAGGACTTGTACATCTCATCAGTCGCAGGCTATGAATTCTTTTGGCTTGTTTAATCAAGCGTAGTTTCGTATTTGGGCTTTGCTGCCTGTGTGATCCTCAACTGATTCTCTGTATGAGCTTCATTTGGTGTTATCTACTTGAATCTATTTTGATTTTTCCCTTTTGGGCTGCAAATTTTACAAATCTGACTGAAAGATTTGCTTGAATCATTATACTGGTGTCATTTTATTAATTTAAGGGGTGAACTGCATGTTTCATATGGTGATTTACAGAAGAAATCAAAATATTCAAGCCAAATGAATGCATGCATTTATCATTATTATTATAATAGTTAAAAATGATATCATACAGCAATATTATCATTTTTCACAATAATTTCTGGGACGATTTATCGTCCAGCAAAGTTAGTTATCATGACAGGCCTAGTTGTAGACAGACATAAACTGTGTAAGGGTTAAAACTGAAAATGTAGCAAAGTCTGGGTTCATTATATAAATATGTATACTCATCACCACTGTCAAACATTGCCAATTAATTCATCAGTCTTGATTTATAAAGCACCAATCCACATCAAACATTATCTGAAGATGCTTTCCAAACAAAAAACACACACAAAAAAAAAAAAAAAAAAATGAACAGGTCTCGACCTGCTACCATTGTACTACTAAAAAAAGATCCATCACCAAGACAAGATTAGAGGTCTGATCTCATCTGAACCACCATGAGCAGAGACCTCTGCAGCATTTAGCAAGTGACAGTAAGGTCAAACTTTCTTTTATTAGACCTCACTACCACTATTGTTGAATAAAATTCTTACATCTGCCTTCTATGACTACTATGAATTATTAACAATTATAAAATTAAAATTATGAAACCGGCCTGTGTTCTACTATAGAACAGAAAAGGGAAGAAAGTAACTTTTGCTAGTTTGGATGTTTACATAGCCATAGGATACAGTATTCTTTGGGTCTTTAAAGATCAGTATAGCATTCTCACTCTGAAAAAGGCAGGCAGCCAATGAGTTAATGAAGTCCCACCGTCAAAGATAATAAACCAAAACTCCTCTGTCCATTGCACCTCTAAGTGCTAATTTTGCCAACTCGTGTGGTTTCATCAGAGACACTTTCAGTCGACATGTTAAAAATGAAATCATGCTCCTTCCTGAAAATTCAACCCAACTAAAGAAACTGAGAAAGAAGAAGTGTCAGTCTGCTAAAAAGTAACATTTTTCCACAAGTGCTGTCATTAACTTTCTCCAAGTTTTTCAGTGAACCTTTAAAGATGAAACCTCTTCCTTAAAAAAAAGAAGCTCAAGCATCAGTTCCTCTACTCAAAGTGTCAGCGTTTTAGTAATTATTGTGAAGGAATCTATCTGTTCATCTCAAACCACCTGGTTCTGAGGACTTTTTCACATTTTTCAAAGTGAGGTCTTGTGGTGATGACCTCCTGTCACCAACCTCAGGGTGTTTATTGATGGTATCAGTCTTCACGTACCGGCCAATCATACAAGAATAAAAAGTTGGCAATAAGACGAGTAACCTCTTAACCCTCGTGCTATTTCTCCAAGTATTTCTTTTTGATTTGCGGTTCTCCTTTATCTTTTTAAGCGGCATGTTTTCATGATTTATTTCCTATCGCAAAGATGCCAACACTGCTAAAGGCAGCGGGCTGAAACTGAATTCCACTGAGCTCTATTATCAGGGCATGCTTTTTCCATTCTGCATCTCAAATGTACTTTTTCCTTCCCTTAAATCCATGGGCAACAAAAGGTTATAGTATTGAAGACTTGTTTGGTCAACATTCAATAAGAAACACTTATGCAACAAAATGTGAATTTCAACATCTTCCAGGCACAGAACAGACACTTTTCTCCAAAGTATGTGACTGTAACGACTTCTTGGTGCTCTGTAAGTGCAGATTTTCCAGTCTGACCTTTGAACCCTTAATCTGAACAAAGACCATAAGCCTATGTTACTGTGGCCCCAACAAAAATGTGCCCCTACATGACCTTTTATTTCACTGATAGAGCAATACATCAAGCTTTAGCCAAAGACTGGATATGTGTGACCAGCTCACTCTCCTATAGTCACTTCTCCTTCAGGACGTCCTCTCTAAAGCTGCTGTAAAGTCAGGTGCAGTTAAAGCAACAGCACCTGATTTAAACATCTTCTGCACTTGTTGCTGTCACGTCTTGTGAATAAAACAGAAATTCTATGAAACAAAAAGACATCCACCTATCATGTTTCCTCCATCACATTACTCCTTGAGCTCACTCAGAGCCTGAATGACCATCATCATCCACAGCTCTTCACTTTCTCTTTTCACAAGGTGCAAATGGAGCCACTTCTATTCAACACAGGCTTTCCTTGTTATTCATCCTCACTGCTTAATGGAAGGTCGGTTATGGAGTACACAACAGGTGTTCCTCACACACACACACACACGAACACACACGCCCACATGCTTAGGCTAAGAAACCTGCAGGCTGTGGTCCACTGCTTCCTTGGTGAGCGACATGCATCATTAACAGCTTTTAAACTGCAGAGGCGTCTCGCCTTCAGGATCTTATAACAGGCCGTCCTTCTCCCCCTCCTTACAACGTCCCACCCACTACACACACTCTTTAAAGTGTTACTAAAGAGGCTTAACAGCCCATTCCAAATAGCCTGCATGGGGCATTTGTAGTCTATAAAAAAGCTACAAGCTACAAATGGTATCTCACTGAGTGCCCTTATGGAGCGTACACCAGTTGCTGTGCTGTGATGGTTTGAGGCTGCAGCAGCAGGTGAGTAAACCTTTTTAAACACGCTTGTTTTCGACAATAAATGTTCAAAGAGTTTTGTTAGGAGGAAGAAAAAGCACAGAAGCTTGTTAAAACTTATAAAAGCATGTGTCTGCGAACTTTCAGGTGTTTAGACAAGTGTTGAGGGTATGAATATTTCAGAACAGGATGACAAATCTAGAGTGGTTGTAGTGTACAAGTCTATTCTTTGAAGTGAGTGCATTAGCAGTCTGATGGAAGGTAATCCGTAATGAAAAAGACATCTCTAGTCGCGGTTTTTAACATCAAAACCAGCCTTTCTGCTGCTTCAGCACAGTTAGATGAGCTGCAGGCTGATGCATCCTTGTAACTCGCCACTCAAACATCACAAAACAACATTTGAAAATGTCGTGTTTGCAGGAGGCTGACGTCGATCAGATGATGGGACATTTAGCAGCAGCTGCTGTGGATTTGTTGCTGCTGTTGTGGAGACTGATGGCTTTTTAAGGCATTATGAAATATATAGGATTAGAGAGTGAAGCACACACAATGGGCTCTCTCTGTGGAATGCTTCTTAAATGACATTACTGTCATGGCGCTGAATGAAATCCTCGACTGTGCTGGAATTCGGTCTATGAGATTAAACGCACCTTGAAAGCGATTAGAAAACTGGTCAGTGAGAAATGATAAAACAGGCAAATGCTGTGAGACGCAATCTAAAATGGCTTCAAACTCACAGCAGTGGATTGTGCAGTGAAACGAATGCTTACATCAAAGGAATGTGCAGATTTGACTCCTTTTTTGATGCCCACAGAATGTAAACATTGCACAAAGAACCTCATTTAAAAGCCAATCACATGTTTTCTGCAGAACTACTCCTTAAAAAGACTGATTTACTTTTATTATCGTAATATTTTGCCATTTTACGCTGGATTTCGCGAAGCAGTTTTGCGTTTTATGAATTGAAATATAATTTAAAGGCTGGAATTTCAGTCATGCTTTTATAAGATGACAGCGATAATAAATGTCTTTCGCTGTCAAAGGTGTTAAAGTATCGCAAAATGATCCCGCGAGTTTAAAAAATATTGCGAGAGTGGCAAAAAAAGGTATCACCCAGCGCCGCAAAAAAAGGAGAAATATCAAAATATATCATCCCGAAACACTAAAAAAATCACAGCGACGTTTCTTCTAAAATGTCAGAAATACGAAAATGTCAGCGAACAACCGGGGATCAAAAAGGTGCAGTGTTTCTTTAATTCCCTGCCTTTGTAGCGGCAGCAGCAGTAGCGGGGGCATCCCAGGCAAACCACAAAGCCAAGGGTTAAAGACGATACCACGCTGACTCTCCCCGAACGACATGCCACGCCATTTTACCAGCTCTTTATTTCCCCGTCATCGCGAAACCAGCTCCAACTTCCTGCCCGCTCGCATGCCATTCAAGGACGAGGATGAGAGAAGAAGAATAGGGGAGGAAAACGCGGTGGAATCAGTGTTTCAAATACATTAACGGAAGGTCATTGTCTGTGGGCTTACCCTGGGAGAGACGCAGAGGGCCTGAACCTGCCAGAACCTATCCACAGCGACCGGGAGCGGGACCTGCGAGAGACCAGAACAACAAAGACAGTTTGTGACAAAGCTGAGGCGCCGCAGTCCGAGAGGAGTGAAATCAAATGTGACATTTTTCATTTATTTGTAAATGGCTCCTTGGCGGCACACTCACTCGAAACGACAGTTGGGCTCTTACCAAGTTAAGGGGAGCTGATGGTAGAATAGAGGGATCCTGACAGAGGTTGTAATGAGATGCCGCATTAGGGCCGCTCTCTCATCCACTCTCCCCTCTCTCGCCCAGGAGCACGCCCTTCACTTCCAATCTACTACCCCAACCATTTGGAAACGGTTAACCCCACGAAGAAACTACACTAACCCTCTTTGGTGCTCTGATAAAACATTCTTTGTGGGTTTATTTTGTCTGAGATGCCTTTGATGCTACAAACGCCTTTGTCAGAAGGATTTTGG